>JAPQVW010000578.1:0-24202 GCA_028535905.1 Quercus berberidifolia | reverse complement strand
TTATACGGTAAATTTTAAAACCTAGTTAAAAAAGGCGAAGATACATATGTATATCACCAAAACTGCTGTAAGCTAGTTTAGATTCTTACACAGTAACTATTGATTATTATGTTTTGCGGGATAAATACTATTATCTCTATACATTAGTGAATGAATCATCGAAATCTGATAACTATTCGCTGATAGTTACCTATAATTATGAATTAACATCAACCTCATCCGTTTTGGAAGTATGTTATGATTTATTATGTTTTTTTATGCTCTAGGATTAAAATTATCCATACTTCATTTGAAAGTAATTTCCAAGTGTAATGTTATTTATTTTCATTTTTCTCACGCATCTCATGAAATCAAATCTAAAGAAACAGTTTTAAACGTGTATAAAACAGAATCAAGTGCGGCCCTGAAAAGGGCCTTTTTTGTTGCACGCACGACTACACCATTAGGTCTTAGTCGGTCGATGCATGATGAGAAAGTCCGGTTTTGGCGGTGAATTAACCTCCGAAACCGTACAGGGTGCGTCCCTGACGCTTCAGGGCGTAGACAACATCCATGGCGGTGACGGTCTTCCTCTTGGCGTGCTCGGTGTAGGTGACAGCGTCGCGGATCACGTTCTCAAGGAACACCTTTAGAACACCACGCGTCTCCTCGTAGATCAGACCGGAGATACGCTTGACGCCGCCTCTGCGCGCCAAACGGCGGATGGCTGGCTTCGTGATACCCTGGATGTTATCGCGCAGCACTTTCCTGTGACGCTTGGCGCCTCCTTTCCCCAGACCTTTACCACCCTTACCGCGGCCGGTCATCGCGAAAGATTATGTTACGAACGAACAGAAAAATAAAACACGCACGAGTCTGTCGACCGCTTGCTTGCTGCCGAACGACTGATTGAACGCAAAACTCCTATAGGTCGCTATATTTATAGAGATATGTAAGGTACCCTCCCGCCCGCGCGCAGCCCCCTCCCCTGATCTTCAGCTTGCCTGCTCGGGCAGGCAATAATAACAACGAAACACATCGAAATAGGTAGGTATGCGATGTATGTAGGTTTACCTAGTGTAATGTGGTGGTACTGTTTTGTAAAATAAATTTGAATAAGTAGGTATTAGTTAGGTAATAAGGTACACCTACTAATAAAGGTTATTATTATTATTATTTTTAGATGCATTAATTAGGTTCTTACCTACCTCCGGGTAATTAGTTAAGGTAGGTAGGTAAGTACTCAGTTGCTTTCCCATAAGAAATAAATAAATTAGTAATAATCTCTATTTAGGTAGGTAAGGTACCTACCTCTAATCTACATATTACGACATATTGTAAGAAAAGAAGAAATAAAAAAAAAATATAAAAAACTATTTATAAAATAGGTAGGTACGTGTGTAGTGCTTACCTACTTATTATTATTATTATTATTGCTTGCTTGCTTACTTACTGATTAATTTATGAAAAATGATAGGTAAGTAAGTAAAGTACCTAGGTACATACGTATTTGTTTTGGTTCAGAGGCGGCGGCGGCGACGACGGCGTCGTCGCGGACCAGCATCCATCTGGATTTTGCGTGTATGCAACGGCTTTTTTCTATTGTATTTTATTTAATTGTTTTATTCAATTTATATAATATTATTGTTTTTATTTATGTTACATATATATTATAAGAATTATAGGCATTTGCGTTGGTTCTCGATACGTGTTTCGCTCTAAAATGGTGCATCGTGTTTTACGTGCGTTCAAAAACATGTTGATGTTTGAATCGAAATAAATGAAAACTGTCATATAATTGTACTACACGTAGTTATTGATATGTTTGCGTTTTATTTGTCGACAGTGATTGTTGAAATATATTCATTAAAATAGATAAAAATCGATTATAAACACGACCCGACCTACAGTAGGTGGCGAGCGCCGTGTAATAATGTTTATATCTTGAAATTGTCGCAAATAATGAGTGTTAAGATAACTTCAGTCTACGATCAAGTTCAAAATGAATAAGTTTACTCATTCAAAATGTGACGAACAGTATGCAAATCTGTGTAAAATCAATTTTAATTAGAATGATGTTAGTGAAAAATATTAAGAGCTCGTACGAGAAGCGGTCTGTCGACACTGCCGTTCTCCATGCGGTATAGCTGGTTAGCTTGCTCCCCGGTGTCGCCCTCTGGCCGTTCTAAATCTGAACTAGAAATATCATCTGATAATAATTTTATTGTTGTTTGTTTTTGTGCTGTAAAATCGCTCATCAATCACTGAAATGGCAGACACCGCAGTAGCAGCCGAGGCACCAGCCCCAGCGACACCCGCGAAGAAACCCAAGGCTTCCGCAGCCGCAAAGAAGCCGAAAGCGAAGCCCACGCACCCGAAGACATCTGAAATGGTGAACAGCGCCATCGGCGAGCTGAAGGAGCGCAGCGGATCGTCCCTGAAGGCGATCAAGAAGTACATCGCGGGCGCTTACAACGTGGACGCCGAGAAGCTAGCTCCTTTCATAAGGAAGTACCTGAAGAGCGCCGTCGAATCTGGCGCTCTGATCCAGACGAAGGGCACCGGCGCATCTGGCTCCTTCAAATTGGACTCCAAGAGCGCCAAGTCGCACGCCGCCGGCAAGAAGGTATCCGGCGCTGCGGCTAAAGCCAAGGAGTCCCCGTCATCGCCAGCAAAGTCCAGGAAGGGAGCAGCATCCGCGAGCGCCGCCTCCGCCGGCGGTAAGAGGAAGAAGGCACCGGCCGCTGCCGCAGCCGCCTCTCCATCCAAATCGAAGACCGCTAAGGCTGCACCGAAGGACAGGAAGGCAGCCGCTGCAAAGAGGAAGCCCGCCGCAGCCGCCTCCAAGAAGGCCGCCGCCTCTCCCTCAAAGGCGAAATCCGCCGCAGCGCCGAAGGCCAAGAAGACCGCCAAGCCTCCCACCAAGAAGCCGAAGGCGCCCAAACCGAAGAAGGCAGCCGCCACGCCGAAATCCAAGGCTGCCGCCGCCGGCAAGAAGGCCGCCGCCTCCAAGAAGTAGGATGGAACCGGGTGCACAGCGCCCGCACCCACTGCAGCGCGTGTCGTTTCGTCCGCCGCCGCCGCCGCCTCGCTCCGCGCGTCGCGCGACCGGCATGGCAGAGAATCGCACCGAACCAAAAAGCCCTTTTCAGGGCTAACACATGTTTCTGGTATATGATAATACACCTGTTTCTGAGAGAGCTTGATATTACGGCAAACAAAACAAAACGCGTAGGTATAGTAGGCACTGCACTCCTTGCTGCACGCACACACACGCACGCACACTATCGCCGTACCTTATAATTTTGTTCCCGTTTCGGATACCTAGATACAGAAACCGGGTCTGACTTGCTAACTATGTAGCTAAAAAAACACAGGCACGCACGAATAATACCATTATAACTAGGTATCGTTACCGACGCCGACGCCGACGACTGTCGCGTCCTTACTTACCGACGAATGCAATTAAAAATTATCCTAATGTACATATGTATGTATATGTATAACCAACATTATTATGAAACTTTATACCACCTGAGGACCTACCACCTACCTTACCTATTTAGTAAGTGTAAAAAAAAAAATTCAAACTTTCTATGACATTTCTTTACACCGACCGATCATACATATGTACATATATACTTACATAGCATAATACAATTCATAAATTGATTATACGATATATCAGCTTAAATGGATTGATTAAAGCACGATTAATCCCTAATATTCACTTTACTTCACCACCTATCAAGAATATTATGACCTAAAGTATCTAATTATTATCTAAATTCTAAATTTTATTTATTTTACCCGAACGCGTATCATTTTTTTTTTTTTTTTTTTTTTTTTTTTTTATACAAGCATCTCTCTCGCTCTTTTCTCGCTCCCCACTATCGTACGCGCGGCGTCGCGCACAGCTTGTTTATATATCCGCGTTTCGGGTGAAAAATTTTTATTCACTCGCAGATCCGCACTCAGTTCAGTGCGCTATTATTTGACGTGTTCGTTTGTTTTAAACCGAATCAATAACAATGTCCGGACGTGGCAAGGGCGGTAAAGTTAAGGGGAAGGCAAAGTCACGCTCCAACCGTGCCGGACTACAGTTTCCAGTGGGACGTATCCATCGTCTGCTGCGTCACGGTAACTACGCTGAGCGCGTAGGTGCCGGCGCACCGGTCTACCTGGCCGCCGTGATGGAGTACCTAGCCGCCGAGGTTCTAGAGTTGGCAGGGAACGCAGCCAGGGACAACAAGAAGACCAGGATAATCCCGCGTCACCTGCAGCTCGCCATCAGGAACGACGAGGAGCTCAACAAGCTCCTGTCCGGCGTTACCATTGCTCAGGGAGGCGTCCTTCCCAACATCCAGGCGGTGCTCCTGCCCAAGAAGACTGAGAAGAAGGCGTAAAATTTCTTATATCCGTCGCCGGCTGGCAGCATCGGCCGCGCGCGGCAACACCGACACAGTGTTCGCCCGCGCAGTGCAGTGTGCACAACAAAACGGCCCTTTTCAGGGCCAAAATATTATTCATAACTTCATAGAATGCCTAAATAGGTAATTTTATGAAATGTTTCTATTCGACTAATGATGCGGTCGATCTATCCATAGCTATACCTAGGTGGGTTTTTGGTAATTAATATCATATTCATTATGATTAGGGTAGGTAGGTACCACACATAATTATCATAGAATAATACCTACGTGTGCGTGAGTGCTGCAGACACAGGAAGTACTCTCTTAGGTCCTACAGATTTATAAAATTAAACAACCTAAGTTTCTGCAGGCGGCTTCGCGCGCGCTTTGTTAACTTTGTACCTACGATGAAACCTGATAAGTACCCAAGTTACTTTATATATAATACACTTGTTGCATTAGGTAGGTACCTATGTATTTATACCACGGGAAAGTAGCAAATAAATTTATTTATTCAATTTATAGACCTACGTCAATGCAAAATCTCAGCCAAATCGGTTCAGTAGTTTACTTGTGAACAGATGAGTACCTATACCTTACAAACATAACGTAAACATCCACGCAACATTTATAATACCTACCTATATATTATTAGGTAAGTACCTACATATATTATAATATATTGTGATATTATTTCTTTATTAATTTAATTACTTAGTTAAGTACCTAAAACGAGGCTCGCGTGTCAGAACACGCTATTTTTATTATTATTTTTATTTTAAAAATAATAATAATTAAGTGCATACATATATTGGTCATATTATTCTCTCGATGCGCGTTTACACGAATTGAGGTGAGGTGAGGTGAGGTGCGGTGCGGTGCGGTGCGGTGCGGTGCGGGAGGCGGGGTCGATTTTATTACGAGACACCGTAATGCTATTGGTTGTACGCTGACTCTGTCGCTCGCCCCTCTATCTGTACACCGCGCAAAGGGACGTCTCTTAATATAAAACTGAAAAACTTTTGCGTTCACACGCATTCTCTGCCCGTGACACGTTCCCAACTGACGCGCTTACATTAGGCTAGAAAGTTTCTCTATACTCATTCGTCATGCCACCCAAGACCAGCGGTAAGGCCGCAAAGAAATCCGGCAAAGCCCAGAAGAACATCTCCAAGACAGACAAGAAGAAGAAGAAGCACAAGAGGAAGGAGAGCTACGCCATCTACATCTACAAGGTGCTCAAGCAGGTCCACCCCGACACCGGTATCTCCAGTAAGGCCATGTCAATCATGAACTCGTTCGTGAACGACATCTTCGAGCGCATCGCCGCCGAAGCCTCTCGCCTCGCTCACTACAACAAACGCTCAACCATCACATCGAGGGAGGTGCAGACGTCCGTGAGGCTTCTGCTGCCCGGCGAGCTCGCCAAGCACGCCGTGAGCGAAGGCACCAAAGCCGTCACAAAGTACACCAGCTCCAAGTAAAGTCTCTTAAGACTTCACTGATAGCTGCACGCACACATCCAGCGAGTTGTATCGTTTCAAAGCGAACAATTCAAAAAACGGCCCTTTTCAGGGCCACAAAATATTATCATGATTCACACATACATAAATGTTGTTGAATTGTTTCTTTTATGATTTATTAACATACAACAACAAACTATGCTTAGGTAGATGGGGAGGATGAGGTCCTAGTGCTGTGTGTGTTAAGTATTTCCTACCTAGAGCTGAATATACTTAATAGCAGCAGAAGTTTATTTAATCGCGCTTACCTATCTAATATAATTATATTATAAATGACGACACGAAATTTGGATGTGTGTACGTAAGTATCTACATACCTTTCGCATTTTAGATAAAAAAAAAAAAAAAAAAAATACTATAGGTACTAGAACCGTTTCCACAGATAAATATATTTTTTTGATTTTTTTTTATTTCTTTTTAATATTCCTTCCTATTCTATTCCTTATCCTATTTAGCATGATTATATTATTATGATATACATATTTCGCGTAAGGTTCGCTAGATTATTTATTACATTAAGTATACATATATTGTTGGTTGCATGCACTGCAGGCAGGCACGTAAAGTTAAGACTTTACAGTAGGTACCTACTTACCTCCTACACCTTGATTGAACAGAAAAACGCAGCATGCAGTAGTTGGTAAGTAAATAAATAAATATGTAGAAAAAAAAAAAAATAATAATAATTGGTAAAGCAGCAGAGAACTAATTAATTAATTTTAAGTATACTTACTATATTTCGAATAGGTAGGTAGGTATAACAATACAATTTAATCAATGAATAATTTCCATTCGATACATGATTCAACAGAAATAATATGTCTAAAACTAAAAAGAAAATCTAAATGTTTAAAATAATAATATTCTAATGGACGTGTTAGAGTGAGAGAGAGATGGTGAATGCTTGTCCCTTCCCAACCTCCCCCCGGCCCCCTCTGGTTTCTTACCTCGCACGCTCCTATAAATATAAGTAGGGTATACGTTGAAATTTTTTAAACAGTCTATCTGCAGCCGCGGTCGCGTAACGCTCGTTCGTTTATTCGTATTCGAATTCCAACTGATTGTTTTATCGCGATGGCTCGTACTAAACAAACCGCTCGCAAGTCCACCGGTGGTAAGGCGCCGCGCAAGCAGCTCGCCACCAAGGCGGCACGCAAGAGCGCCCCCGCCACGGGAGGTGTCAAGAAGCCCCATCGTTACAGGCCCGGAACTGTAGCCCTTCGTGAGATCCGTCGCTACCAGAAGAGCACAGAGCTTCTGATCCGCAAGCTCCCCTTTCAGCGTCTGGTGCGTGAGATCGCGCAGGACTTCAAGACCGACCTCCGTTTCCAGAGCTCCGCTGTGATGGCTCTCCAGGAGGCCAGCGAGGCTTACCTGGTCGGTCTATTCGAAGACACCAACCTGTGCGCTATCCACGCCAAGCGCGTCACCATCATGCCCAAGGACATACAGCTGGCCCGCAGGATCAGAGGCGAACGCGCCTAAGCTGTGTCTACCTGGCGGCGTCCGGCTGGCAGGCGCGCGGCATTGCCCGCTTGGCTCAGTTGGTCTGTCACAAGGCAGCAAAACAACATACAAAAGGCCCTTTTCAGGGCCACATAAGTTTCGATATGCAATTTAGTTGCGATGTTTCTTATGATCTTAAAATATGACAGTCATTCGTATATTTAAACACACGCACACACACAGACACACACATACATATATATATATATATATAAAGTTAGTTACAACAGGTATTATACGGTAAATTTTAAAACCTAGTTAAAAAAGGCGAAGATACATATGTATATCACCAAAACTGCTGTAAGCTAGTTTAGATTCTTACACAGTAACTATTGATTATTATGTTTTGCGGGATAAATACTATTATCTCTATACATTAGTGAATGAATCATCGAAATCTGATAACTATTCGCTGATAGTTACCTATAATTATGAATTAACATCAACCTCATCCGTTTTGGAAGTATGTTATGATTTATTATGTTTTTTTATGCTCTAGGATTAAAATTATCCATACTTCATTTGAAAGTAATTTCCAAGTGTAATGTTATTTATTTTCATTTTTCTCACGCATCTCATGAAATCAAATCTAAAGAAACAGTTTTAAACGTGTATAAAACAGAATCAAGTGCGGCCCTGAAAAGGGCCTTTTTTGTTGCACGCACGACTACACCATTAGGTCTTAGTCGGTCGATGCATGATGAGAAAGTCCGGTTTTGGCGGTGAATTAACCTCCGAAACCGTACAGGGTGCGTCCCTGACGCTTCAGGGCGTAGACAACATCCATGGCGGTGACGGTCTTCCTCTTGGCGTGCTCGGTGTAGGTGACAGCGTCGCGGATCACGTTCTCAAGGAACACCTTTAGAACACCACGCGTCTCCTCGTAGATCAGACCGGAGATACGCTTGACGCCGCCTCTGCGCGCCAAACGGCGGATGGCTGGCTTCGTGATACCCTGGATGTTATCGCGCAGCACTTTCCTGTGACGCTTGGCGCCTCCTTTCCCCAGACCTTTACCACCCTTACCGCGGCCGGTCATCGCGAAAGATTATGTTACGAACGAACAGAAAAATAAAACACGCACGAGTCTGTCGACCGCTTGCTTGCTGCCGAACGACTGATTGAACGCAAAACTCCTATAGGTCGCTATATTTATAGAGATATGTAAGGTACCCTCCCGCCCGCGCGCAGCCCCCTCCCCTGATCTTCAGCTTGCCTGCTCGGGCAGGCAATAATAACAACGAAACACATCGAAATAGGTAGGTATGCGATGTATGTAGGTTTACCTAGTGTAATGTGGTGGTACTGTTTTGTAAAATAAATTTGAATAAGTAGGTATTAGTTAGGTAATAAGGTACACCTACTAATAAAGGTTATTATTATTATTATTTTTAGATGCATTAATTAGGTTCTTACCTACCTCCGGGTAATTAGTTAAGGTAGGTAGGTAAGTACTCAGTTGCTTTCCCATAAGAAATAAATAAATTAGTAATAATCTCTATTTAGGTAGGTAAGGTACCTACCTCTAATCTACATATTACGACATATTGTAAGAAAAGAAGAAATAAAAAAAAAATATAAAAAACTATTTATAAAATAGGTAGGTACGTGTGTAGTGCTTACCTACTTATTATTATTATTATTATTGCTTGCTTGCTTACTTACTGATTAATTTATGAAAAATGATAGGTAAGTAAGTAAAGTACCTAGGTACATACGTATTTGTTTTGGTTCAGAGGCGGCGGCGGCGACGACGGCGTCGTCGCGGACCAGCATCCATCTGGATTTTGCGTGTATGCAACGGCTTTTTTCTATTGTATTTTATTTAATTGTTTTATTCAATTTATATAATATTATTGTTTTTATTTATGTTACATATATATTATAAGAATTATAGGCATTTGCGTTGGTTCTCGATACGTGTTTCGCTCTAAAATGGTGCATCGTGTTTTACGTGCGTTCAAAAACATGTTGATGTTTGAATCGAAATAAATGAAAACTGTCATATAATTGTACTACACGTAGTTATTGATATGTTTGCGTTTTATTTGTCGACAGTGATTGTTGAAATATATTCATTAAAATAGATAAAAATCGATTATAAACACGACCCGACCTACAGTAGGTGGCGAGCGCCGTGTAATAATGTTTATATCTTGAAATTGTCGCAAATAATGAGTGTTAAGATAACTTCAGTCTACGATCAAGTTCAAAATGAATAAGTTTACTCATTCAAAATGTGACGAACAGTATGCAAATCTGTGTAAAATCAATTTTAATTAGAATGATGTTAGTGAAAAATATTAAGAGCTCGTACGAGAAGCGGTCTGTCGACACTGCCGTTCTCCATGCGGTATAGCTGGTTAGCTTGCTCCCCGGTGTCGCCCTCTGGCCGTTCTAAATCTGAACTAGAAATATCATCTGATAATAATTTTATTGTTGTTTGTTTTTGTGCTGTAAAATCGCTCATCAATCACTGAAATGGCAGACACCGCAGTAGCAGCCGAGGCACCAGCCCCAGCGACACCCGCGAAGAAACCCAAGGCTTCCGCAGCCGCAAAGAAGCCGAAAGCGAAGCCCACGCACCCGAAGACATCTGAAATGGTGAACAGCGCCATCGGCGAGCTGAAGGAGCGCAGCGGATCGTCCCTGAAGGCGATCAAGAAGTACATCGCGGGCGCTTACAACGTGGACGCCGAGAAGCTAGCTCCTTTCATAAGGAAGTACCTGAAGAGCGCCGTCGAATCTGGCGCTCTGATCCAGACGAAGGGCACCGGCGCATCTGGCTCCTTCAAATTGGACTCCAAGAGCGCCAAGTCGCACGCCGCCGGCAAGAAGGTATCCGGCGCTGCGGCTAAAGCCAAGGAGTCCCCGTCATCGCCAGCAAAGTCCAGGAAGGGAGCAGCATCCGCGAGCGCCGCCTCCGCCGGCGGTAAGAGGAAGAAGGCACCGGCCGCTGCCGCAGCCGCCTCTCCATCCAAATCGAAGACCGCTAAGGCTGCACCGAAGGACAGGAAGGCAGCCGCTGCAAAGAGGAAGCCCGCCGCAGCCGCCTCCAAGAAGGCCGCCGCCTCTCCCTCAAAGGCGAAATCCGCCGCAGCGCCGAAGGCCAAGAAGACCGCCAAGCCTCCCACCAAGAAGCCGAAGGCGCCCAAACCGAAGAAGGCAGCCGCCACGCCGAAATCCAAGGCTGCCGCCGCCGGCAAGAAGGCCGCCGCCTCCAAGAAGTAGGATGGAACCGGGTGCACAGCGCCCGCACCCACTGCAGCGCGTGTCGTTTCGTCCGCCGCCGCCGCCGCCTCGCTCCGCGCGTCGCGCGACCGGCATGGCAGAGAATCGCACCGAACCAAAAAGCCCTTTTCAGGGCTAACACATGTTTCTGGTATATGATAATACACCTGTTTCTGAGAGAGCTTGATATTACGGCAAACAAAACAAAACGCGTAGGTATAGTAGGCACTGCACTCCTTGCTGCACGCACACACACGCACGCACACTATCGCCGTACCTTATAATTTTGTTCCCGTTTCGGATACCTAGATACAGAAACCGGGTCTGACTTGCTAACTATGTAGCTAAAAAAACACAGGCACGCACGAATAATACCATTATAACTAGGTATCGTTACCGACGCCGACGCCGACGACTGTCGCGTCCTTACTTACCGACGAATGCAATTAAAAATTATCCTAATGTACATATGTATGTATATGTATAACCAACATTATTATGAAACTTTATACCACCTGAGGACCTACCACCTACCTTACCTATTTAGTAAGTGTAAAAAAAAAAATTCAAACTTTCTATGACATTTCTTTACACCGACCGATCATACATATGTACATATATACTTACATAGCATAATACAATTCATAAATTGATTATACGATATATCAGCTTAAATGGATTGATTAAAGCACGATTAATCCCTAATATTCACTTTACTTCACCACCTATCAAGAATATTATGACCTAAAGTATCTAATTATTATCTAAATTCTAAATTTTATTTATTTTACCCGAACGCGTATCATTTTTTTTTTTTTTTTTTTTTTTTTTTTTTATACAAGCATCTCTCTCGCTCTTTTCTCGCTCCCCACTATCGTACGCGCGGCGTCGCGCACAGCTTGTTTATATATCCGCGTTTCGGGTGAAAAATTTTTATTCACTCGCAGATCCGCACTCAGTTCAGTGCGCTATTATTTGACGTGTTCGTTTGTTTTAAACCGAATCAATAACAATGTCCGGACGTGGCAAGGGCGGTAAAGTTAAGGGGAAGGCAAAGTCACGCTCCAACCGTGCCGGACTACAGTTTCCAGTGGGACGTATCCATCGTCTGCTGCGTCACGGTAACTACGCTGAGCGCGTAGGTGCCGGCGCACCGGTCTACCTGGCCGCCGTGATGGAGTACCTAGCCGCCGAGGTTCTAGAGTTGGCAGGGAACGCAGCCAGGGACAACAAGAAGACCAGGATAATCCCGCGTCACCTGCAGCTCGCCATCAGGAACGACGAGGAGCTCAACAAGCTCCTGTCCGGCGTTACCATTGCTCAGGGAGGCGTCCTTCCCAACATCCAGGCGGTGCTCCTGCCCAAGAAGACTGAGAAGAAGGCGTAAAATTTCTTATATCCGTCGCCGGCTGGCAGCATCGGCCGCGCGCGGCAACACCGACACAGTGTTCGCCCGCGCAGTGCAGTGTGCACAACAAAACGGCCCTTTTCAGGGCCAAAATATTATTCATAACTTCATAGAATGCCTAAATAGGTAATTTTATGAAATGTTTCTATTCGACTAATGATGCGGTCGATCTATCCATAGCTATACCTAGGTGGGTTTTTGGTAATTAATATCATATTCATTATGATTAGGGTAGGTAGGTACCACACATAATTATCATAGAATAATACCTACGTGTGCGTGAGTGCTGCAGACACAGGAAGTACTCTCTTAGGTCCTACAGATTTATAAAATTAAACAACCTAAGTTTCTGCAGGCGGCTTCGCGCGCGCTTTGTTAACTTTGTACCTACGATGAAACCTGATAAGTACCCAAGTTACTTTATATATAATACACTTGTTGCATTAGGTAGGTACCTATGTATTTATACCACGGGAAAGTAGCAAATAAATTTATTTATTCAATTTATAGACCTACGTCAATGCAAAATCTCAGCCAAATCGGTTCAGTAGTTTACTTGTGAACAGATGAGTACCTATACCTTACAAACATAACGTAAACATCCACGCAACATTTATAATACCTACCTATATATTATTAGGTAAGTACCTACATATATTATAATATATTGTGATATTATTTCTTTATTAATTTAATTACTTAGTTAAGTACCTAAAACGAGGCTCGCGTGTCAGAACACGCTATTTTTATTATTATTTTTATTTTAAAAATAATAATAATTAAGTGCATACATATATTGGTCATATTATTCTCTCGATGCGCGTTTACACGAATTGAGGTGAGGTGAGGTGAGGTGCGGTGCGGTGCGGTGCGGTGCGGTGCGGGAGGCGGGGTCGATTTTATTACGAGACACCGTAATGCTATTGGTTGTACGCTGACTCTGTCGCTCGCCCCTCTATCTGTACACCGCGCAAAGGGACGTCTCTTAATATAAAACTGAAAAACTTTTGCGTTCACACGCATTCTCTGCCCGTGACACGTTCCCAACTGACGCGCTTACATTAGGCTAGAAAGTTTCTCTATACTCATTCGTCATGCCACCCAAGACCAGCGGTAAGGCCGCAAAGAAATCCGGCAAAGCCCAGAAGAACATCTCCAAGACAGACAAGAAGAAGAAGAAGCACAAGAGGAAGGAGAGCTACGCCATCTACATCTACAAGGTGCTCAAGCAGGTCCACCCCGACACCGGTATCTCCAGTAAGGCCATGTCAATCATGAACTCGTTCGTGAACGACATCTTCGAGCGCATCGCCGCCGAAGCCTCTCGCCTCGCTCACTACAACAAACGCTCAACCATCACATCGAGGGAGGTGCAGACGTCCGTGAGGCTTCTGCTGCCCGGCGAGCTCGCCAAGCACGCCGTGAGCGAAGGCACCAAAGCCGTCACAAAGTACACCAGCTCCAAGTAAAGTCTCTTAAGACTTCACTGATAGCTGCACGCACACATCCAGCGAGTTGTATCGTTTCAAAGCGAACAATTCAAAAAACGGCCCTTTTCAGGGCCACAAAATATTATCATGATTCACACATACATAAATGTTGTTGAATTGTTTCTTTTATGATTTATTAACATACAACAACAAACTATGCTTAGGTAGATGGGGAGGATGAGGTCCTAGTGCTGTGTGTGTTAAGTATTTCCTACCTAGAGCTGAATATACTTAATAGCAGCAGAAGTTTATTTAATCGCGCTTACCTATCTAATATAATTATATTATAAATGACGACACGAAATTTGGATGTGTGTACGTAAGTATCTACATACCTTTCGCATTTTAGATAAAAAAAAAAAAAAAAAAAATACTATAGGTACTAGAACCGTTTCCACAGATAAATATATTTTTTTGATTTTTTTTTATTTCTTTTTAATATTCCTTCCTATTCTATTCCTTATCCTATTTAGCATGATTATATTATTATGATATACATATTTCGCGTAAGGTTCGCTAGATTATTTATTACATTAAGTATACATATATTGTTGGTTGCATGCACTGCAGGCAGGCACGTAAAGTTAAGACTTTACAGTAGGTACCTACTTACCTCCTACACCTTGATTGAACAGAAAAACGCAGCATGCAGTAGTTGGTAAGTAAATAAATAAATATGTAGAAAAAAAAAAAAATAATAATAATTGGTAAAGCAGCAGAGAACTAATTAATTAATTTTAAGTATACTTACTATATTTCGAATAGGTAGGTAGGTATAACAATACAATTTAATCAATGAATAATTTCCATTCGATACATGATTCAACAGAAATAATATGTCTAAAACTAAAAAGAAAATCTAAATGTTTAAAATAATAATATTCTAATGGACGTGTTAGAGTGAGAGAGAGATGGTGAATGCTTGTCCCTTCCCAACCTCCCCCCGGCCCCCTCTGGTTTCTTACCTCGCACGCTCCTATAAATATAAGTAGGGTATACGTTGAAATTTTTTAAACAGTCTATCTGCAGCCGCGGTCGCGTAACGCTCGTTCGTTTATTCGTATTCGAATTCCAACTGATTGTTTTATCGCGATGGCTCGTACTAAACAAACCGCTCGCAAGTCCACCGGTGGTAAGGCGCCGCGCAAGCAGCTCGCCACCAAGGCGGCACGCAAGAGCGCCCCCGCCACGGGAGGTGTCAAGAAGCCCCATCGTTACAGGCCCGGAACTGTAGCCCTTCGTGAGATCCGTCGCTACCAGAAGAGCACAGAGCTTCTGATCCGCAAGCTCCCCTTTCAGCGTCTGGTGCGTGAGATCGCGCAGGACTTCAAGACCGACCTCCGTTTCCAGAGCTCCGCTGTGATGGCTCTCCAGGAGGCCAGCGAGGCTTACCTGGTCGGTCTATTCGAAGACACCAACCTGTGCGCTATCCACGCCAAGCGCGTCACCATCATGCCCAAGGACATACAGCTGGCCCGCAGGATCAGAGGCGAACGCGCCTAAGCTGTGTCTACCTGGCGGCGTCCGGCTGGCAGGCGCGCGGCATTGCCCGCTTGGCTCAGTTGGTCTGTCACAAGGCAGCAAAACAACATACAAAAGGCCCTTTTCAGGGCCACATAAGTTTCGATATGCAATTTAGTTGCGATGTTTCTTATGATCTTAAAATATGACAGTCATTCGTATATTTAAACACACGCACACACACAGACACACACATACATATATATATATATATATAAAGTTAGTTACAACAGGTATTATACGGTAAATTTTAAAACCTAGTTAAAAAAGGCGAAGATACATATGTATATCACCAAAACTGCTGTAAGCTAGTTTAGATTCTTACACAGTAACTATTGATTATTATGTTTTGCGGGATAAATACTATTATCTCTATACATTAGTGAATGAATCATCGAAATCTGATAACTATTCGCTGATAGTTACCTATAATTATGAATTAACATCAACCTCATCCGTTTTGGAAGTATGTTATGATTTATTATGTTTTTTTATGCTCTAGGATTAAAATTATCCATACTTCATTTGAAAGTAATTTCCAAGTGTAATGTTATTTATTTTCATTTTTCTCACGCATCTCATGAAATCAAATCTAAAGAAACAGTTTTAAACGTGTATAAAACAGAATCAAGTGCGGCCCTGAAAAGGGCCTTTTTTGTTGCACGCACGACTACACCATTAGGTCTTAGTCGGTCGATGCATGATGAGAAAGTCCGGTTTTGGCGGTGAATTAACCTCCGAAACCGTACAGGGTGCGTCCCTGACGCTTCAGGGCGTAGACAACATCCATGGCGGTGACGGTCTTCCTCTTGGCGTGCTCGGTGTAGGTGACAGCGTCGCGGATCACGTTCTCAAGGAACACCTTTAGAACACCACGCGTCTCCTCGTAGATCAGACCGGAGATACGCTTGACGCCGCCTCTGCGCGCCAAACGGCGGATGGCTGGCTTCGTGATACCCTGGATGTTATCGCGCAGCACTTTCCTGTGACGCTTGGCGCCTCCTTTCCCCAGACCTTTACCACCCTTACCGCGGCCGGTCATCGCGAAAGATTATGTTACGAACGAACAGAAAAATAAAACACGCACGAGTCTGTCGACCGCTTGCTTGCTGCCGAACGACTGATTGAACGCAAAACTCCTATAGGTCGCTATATTTATAGAGATATGTAAGGTACCCTCCCGCCCGCGCGCAGCCCCCTCCCCTGATCTTCAGCTTGCCTGCTCGGGCAGGCAATAATAACAACGAAACACATCGAAATAGGTAGGTATGCGATGTATGTAGGTTTACCTAGTGTAATGTGGTGGTACTGTTTTGTAAAATAAATTTGAATAAGTAGGTATTAGTTAGGTAATAAGGTACACCTACTAATAAAGGTTATTATTATTATTATTTTTAGATGCATTAATTAGGTTCTTACCTACCTCCGGGTAATTAGTTAAGGTAGGTAGGTAAGTACTCAGTTGCTTTCCCATAAGAAATAAATAAATTAGTAATAATCTCTATTTAGGTAGGTAAGGTACCTACCTCTAATCTACATATTACGACATATTGTAAGAAAAGAAGAAATAAAAAAAAAATATAAAAAACTATTTATAAAATAGGTAGGTACGTGTGTAGTGCTTACCTACTTATTATTATTATTATTATTGCTTGCTTGCTTACTTACTGATTAATTTATGAAAAATGATAGGTAAGTAAGTAAAGTACCTAGGTACATACGTATTTGTTTTGGTTCAGAGGCGGCGGCGGCGACGACGGCGTCGTCGCGGACCAGCATCCATCTGGATTTTGCGTGTATGCAACGGCTTTTTTCTATTGTATTTTATTTAATTGTTTTATTCAATTTATATAATATTATTGTTTTTATTTATGTTACATATATATTATAAGAATTATAGGCATTTGCGTTGGTTCTCGATACGTGTTTCGCTCTAAAATGGTGCATCGTGTTTTACGTGCGTTCAAAAACATGTTGATGTTTGAATCGAAATAAATGAAAACTGTCATATAATTGTACTACACGTAGTTATTGATATGTTTGCGTTTTATTTGTCGACAGTGATTGTTGAAATATATTCATTAAAATAGATAAAAATCGATTATAAACACGACCCGACCTACAGTAGGTGGCGAGCGCCGTGTAATAATGTTTATATCTTGAAATTGTCGCAAATAATGAGTGTTAAGATAACTTCAGTCTACGATCAAGTTCAAAATGAATAAGTTTACTCATTCAAAATGTGACGAACAGTATGCAAATCTGTGTAAAATCAATTTTAATTAGAATGATGTTAGTGAAAAATATTAAGAGCTCGTACGAGAAGCGGTCTGTCGACACTGCCGTTCTCCATGCGGTATAGCTGGTTAGCTTGCTCCCCGGTGTCGCCCTCTGGCCGTTCTAAATCTGAACTAGAAATATCATCTGATAATAATTTTATTGTTGTTTGTTTTTGTGCTGTAAAATCGCTCATCAATCACTGAAATGGCAGACACCGCAGTAGCAGCCGAGGCACCAGCCCCAGCGACACCCGCGAAGAAACCCAAGGCTTCCGCAGCCGCAAAGAAGCCGAAAGCGAAGCCCACGCACCCGAAGACATCTGAAATGGTGAACAGCGCCATCGGCGAGCTGAAGGAGCGCAGCGGATCGTCCCTGAAGGCGATCAAGAAGTACATCGCGGGCGCTTACAACGTGGACGCCGAGAAGCTAGCTCCTTTCATAAGGAAGTACCTGAAGAGCGCCGTCGAATCTGGCGCTCTGATCCAGACGAAGGGCACCGGCGCATCTGGCTCCTTCAAATTGGACTCCAAGAGCGCCAAGTCGCACGCCGCCGGCAAGAAGGTATCCGGCGCTGCGGCTAAAGCCAAGGAGTCCCCGTCATCGCCAGCAAAGTCCAGGAAGGGAGCAGCATCCGCGAGCGCCGCCTCCGCCGGCGGTAAGAGGAAGAAGGCACCGGCCGCTGCCGCAGCCGCCTCTCCATCCAAATCGAAGACCGCTAAGGCTGCACCGAAGGACAGGAAGGCAGCCGCTGCAAAGAGGAAGCCCGCCGCAGCCGCCTCCAAGAAGGCCGCCGCCTCTCCCTCAAAGGCGAAATCCGCCGCAGCGCCGAAGGCCAAGAAGACCGCCAAGCCTCCCACCAAGAAGCCGAAGGCGCCCAAACCGAAGAAGGCAGCCGCCACGCCGAAATCCAAGGCTGCCGCCGCCGGCAAGAAGGCCGCCGCCTCCAAGAAGTAGGATGGAACCGGGTGCACAGCGCCCGCACCCACTGCAGCGCGTGTCGTTTCGTCCGCCGCCGCCGCCGCCTCGCTCCGCGCGTCGCGCGACCGGCATGGCAGAGAATCGCACCGAACCAAAAAGCCCTTTTCAGGGCTAACACATGTTTCTGGTATATGATAATACACCTGTTTCTGAGAGAGCTTGATATTACGGCAAACAAAACAAAACGCGTAGGTATAGTAGGCACTGCACTCCTTGCTGCACGCACACACACGCACGCACACTATCGCCGTACCTTATAATTTTGTTCCCGTTTCGGATACCTAGATACAGAAACCGGGTCTGACTTGCTAACTATGTAGCTAAAAAAACACAGGCACGCACGAATAATACCATTATAACTAGGTATCGTTACCGACGCCGACGCCGACGACTGTCGCGTCCTTACTTACCGACGAATGCAATTAAAAATTATCCTAATGTACATATGTATGTATATGTATAACCAACATTATTATGAAACTTTATACCACCTGAGGACCTACCACCTACCTTACCTATTTAGTAAGTGTAAAAAAAAAAATTCAAACTTTCTATGACATTTCTTTACACCGACCGATCATACATATGTACATATATACTTACATAGCATAATACAATTCATAAATTGATTATACGATATATCAGCTTAAATGGATTGATTAAAGCACGATTAATCCCTAATATTCACTTTACTTCACCACCTATCAAGAATATTATGACCTAAAGTATCTAATTATTATCTAAATTCTAAATTTTATTTATTTTACCCGAACGCGTATCATTTTTTTTTTTTTTTTTTTTTTTTTTTTTTATACAAGCATCTCTCTCGCTCTTTTCTCGCTCCCCACTATCGTACGCGCGGCGTCGCGCACAGCTTGTTTATATATCCGCGTTTCGGGTGAAAAATTTTTATTCACTCGCAGATCCGCACTCAGTTCAGTGCGCTATTATTTGACGTGTTCGTTTGTTTTAAACCGAATCAATAACAATGTCCGGACGTGGCAAGGGCGGTAAAGTTAAGGGGAAGGCAAAGTCACGCTCCAACCGTGCCGGACTACAGTTTCCAGTGGGACGTATCCATCGTCTGCTGCGTCACGGTAACTACGCTGAGCGCGTAGGTGCCGGCGCACCGGTCTACCTGGCCGCCGTGATGGAGTACCTAGCCGCCGAGGTTCTAGAGTTGGCAGGGAACGCAGCCAGGGACAACAAGAAGACCAGGATAATCCCGCGTCACCTGCAGCTCGCCATCAGGAACGACGAGGAGCTCAACAAGCTCCTGTCCGGCGTTACCATTGCTCAGGGAGGCGTCCTTCCCAACATCCAGGCGGTGCTCCTGCCCAAGAAGACTGAGAAGAAGGCGTAAAATTTCTTATATCCGTCGCCGGCTGGCAGCATCGGCCGCGCGCGGCAACACCGACACAGTGTTCGCCCGCGCAGTGCAGTGTGCACAACAAAACGGCCCTTTTCAGGGCCAAAATATTATTCATAACTTCATAGAATGCCTAAATAGGTAATTTTATGAAATGTTTCTATTCGACTAATGATGCGGTCGATCTATCCATAGCTATACCTAGGTGGGTTTTTGGTAATTAATATCATATTCATTATGATTAGGGTAGGTAGGTACCACACATAATTATCATAGAATAATACCTACGTGTGCGTGAGTGCTGCAGACACAGGAAGTACTCTCTTAGGTCCTACAGATTTATAAAATTAAACAACCTAAGTTTCTGCAGGCGGCTTCGCGCGCGCTTTGTTAACTTTGTACCTACGATGAAACCTGATAAGTACCCAAGTTACTTTATATATAATACACTTGTTGCATTAGGTAGGTACCTATGTATTTATACCACGGGAAAGTAGCAAATAAATTTATTTATTCAATTTATAGACCTACGTCAATGCAAAATCTCAGCCAAATCGGTTCAGTAGTTTACTTGTGAACAGATGAGTACCTATACCTTACAAACATAACGTAAACATCCACGCAACATTTATAATACCTACCTATATATTATTAGGTAAGTACCTACATATATTATAATATATTGTGATATTATTTCTTTATTAATTTAATTACTTAGTTAAGTACCTAAAACGAGGCTCGCGTGTCAGAACACGCTATTTTTATTATTATTTTTATTTTAAAAATAATAATAATTAAGTGCATACATATATTGGTCATATTATTCTCTCGATGCGCGTTTACACGAATTGAGGTGA
This sequence comes from Quercus berberidifolia, assembly GCA_028535905.1. NCBI lineage: Eukaryota > Viridiplantae > Streptophyta > Magnoliopsida > Fagales > Fagaceae > Quercus > Quercus berberidifolia. The sequence goes on along the minus strand of JAPQVW010000578.1, from coordinate 3,648 downwards.
GGTGAGGTGAGGTGCGGTGCGGTGCGGTGCGGTGCGGTGCGGGAGGCGGGGTCGATTTTATTACGAGACACCGTAATGCTATTGGTTGTACGCTGACTCTGTCGCTCGCCCCTCTATCTGTACACCGCGCAAAGGGACGTCTCTTAATATAAAACTGAAAAACTTTTGCGTTCACACGCATTCTCTGCCCGTGACACGTTCCCAACTGACGCGCTTACATTAGGCTAGAAAGTTTCTCTATACTCATTCGTCATGCCACCCAAGACCAGCGGTAAGGCCGCAAAGAAATCCGGCAAAGCCCAGAAGAACATCTCCAAGACAGACAAGAAGAAGAAGAAGCACAAGAGGAAGGAGAGCTACGCCATCTACATCTACAAGGTGCTCAAGCAGGTCCACCCCGACACCGGTATCTCCAGTAAGGCCATGTCAATCATGAACTCGTTCGTGAACGACATCTTCGAGCGCATCGCCGCCGAAGCCTCTCGCCTCGCTCACTACAACAAACGCTCAACCATCACATCGAGGGAGGTGCAGACGTCCGTGAGGCTTCTGCTGCCCGGCGAGCTCGCCAAGCACGCCGTGAGCGAAGGCACCAAAGCCGTCACAAAGTACACCAGCTCCAAGTAAAGTCTCTTAAGACTTCACTGATAGCTGCACGCACACATCCAGCGAGTTGTATCGTTTCAAAGCGAACAATTCAAAAAACGGCCCTTTTCAGGGCCACAAAATATTATCATGATTCACACATACATAAATGTTGTTGAATTGTTTCTTTTATGATTTATTAACATACAACAACAAACTATGCTTAGGTAGATGGGGAGGATGAGGTCCTAGTGCTGTGTGTGTTAAGTATTTCCTACCTAGAGCTGAATATACTTAATAGCAGCAGAAGTTTATTTAATCGCGCTTACCTATCTAATATAATTATATTATAAATGACGACACGAAATTTGGATGTGTGTACGTAAGTATCTACATACCTTTCGCATTTTAGATAAAAAAAAAAAAAAAAAAAATACTATAGGTACTAGAACCGTTTCCACAGATAAATATATTTTTTTGATTTTTTTTTATTTCTTTTTAATATTCCTTCCTATTCTATTCCTTATCCTATTTAGCATGATTATATTATTATGATATACATATTTCGCGTAAGGTTCGCTAGATTATTTATTACATTAAGTATACATATATTGTTGGTTGCATGCACTGCAGGCAGGCACGTAAAGTTAAGACTTTACAGTAGGTACCTACTTACCTCCTACACCTTGATTGAACAGAAAAACGCAGCATGCAGTAGTTGGTAAGTAAATAAATAAATATGTAGAAAAAAAAAAAAATAATAATAATTGGTAAAGCAGCAGAGAACTAATTAATTAATTTTAAGTATACTTACTATATTTCGAATAGGTAGGTAGGTATAACAATACAATTTAATCAATGAATAATTTCCATTCGATACATGATTCAACAGAAATAATATGTCTAAAACTAAAAAGAAAATCTAAATGTTTAAAATAATAATATTCTAATGGACGTGTTAGAGTGAGAGAGAGATGGTGAATGCTTGTCCCTTCCCAACCTCCCCCCGGCCCCCTCTGGTTTCTTACCTCGCACGCTCCTATAAATATAAGTAGGGTATACGTTGAAATTTTTTAAACAGTCTATCTGCAGCCGCGGTCGCGTAACGCTCGTTCGTTTATTCGTATTCGAATTCCAACTGATTGTTTTATCGCGATGGCTCGTACTAAACAAACCGCTCGCAAGTCCACCGGTGGTAAGGCGCCGCGCAAGCAGCTCGCCACCAAGGCGGCACGCAAGAGCGCCCCCGCCACGGGAGGTGTCAAGAAGCCCCATCGTTACAGGCCCGGAACTGTAGCCCTTCGTGAGATCCGTCGCTACCAGAAGAGCACAGAGCTTCTGATCCGCAAGCTCCCCTTTCAGCGTCTGGTGCGTGAGATCGCGCAGGGACTTCAAGACCGACCTCCGTTTCCAGAGCTCCGCTGTGATGGCTCTCCAGGAGGCCAGCGAGGCTTACCTGGTCGGTCTATTCGAAGACACCAACCTGTGCGCTATCCACGCCAAGCGCGTCACCATCATGCCCAAGGACATACAGCTGGCCCGCAGGATCAGAGGCGAACGCGCCTAAGCTGTGTCTACCTGGCGGCGTCCGGCTGGCAGGCGCGCGGCATTGCCCTGCTCTGGGCTGCAGTGTTGGTCTGTCACAAGGCAGCAAAACAACATACAAAAGGCCCTTTTCAGGGCCACATAAGTTTCGATATGCAATTTAGTTGCGATGTTTCTTATGATCTTAAAATATGACAGTCATTCGTATATTTAAACACACGCACACACACAGACACACACATACATATATATATATATATATAAAGTTAGTTACAACAGGTATTATACGGTAAATTTTAAAACCTAGTTAAAAAAGGCGAAGATACATATGTATATCACCAAAACTGCTGTAAGCTAGTTTAGATTCTTACACAGTAACTATTGATTATTATGTTTTGCGGGATAAATACTATTATCTCTATACATTAGTGAATGAATCATCGAAATCTGATAACTATTCGCTGATAGTTACCTATAATTATGAATTAACATCAACCTCATCCGTTTTGGAAGTATGTTATGATTTATTATGTTTTTTTATGCTCTAGGATTAAAATTATCCATACTTCATTGAAAGTAATTTCCAAGTGTAATGTTATTTATTTTCATTTTTCTCACGCATCTCATGAAATCAAATCTAAAGAAACAGTTTTAAACGTGTATAAAACAGAATCAAGTGCGGCCCTGAAAAGGGCCTTTTTTGTTGCACGCACGACTACACCATTAGGTCTTAGTCGGTCGATGCATGATGAGAAAGTCCGGTTTTGGCGGTGAATTAACCTCCGAAACCGTACAGGGTGCGTCCCTGACGCTTCAGGGCGTAGACAACATCCATGGCGGTGACGGTCTTCCTCTTGGCGTGCTCGGTGTAGGTGACAGCGTCGCGGATCACGTTCTCAAGGAACACCTTTAGAACACCACGCGTCTCCTCGTAGATCAGACCGGAGATACGCTTGACGCCGCCTCTGCGCGCCAAACGGCGGATGGCTGGCTTCGTGATACCCTGGATGTTATCGCGCAGCACTTTCCTGTGACGCTTGGCGCCTCCTTTCCCCAGACCTTTACCACCCTTACCGCGGCCGGTCATCGCGAAAGATTATGTTACGAACGAACAGAAAAATAAAACACGCACGAGTCTGTCGACCGCTTGCTTGCTGCCGAACGACTGATTGAACGCAAAACTCCTATAGGTCGCTATATTTATAGAGATATGTAAGGTACCCTCCGCCCGCGCGCAGCCCCCTCCCCTGATCTTCAGCTTGCCTGCTCGGGCAGGCAATAATAACAACGAAACACATCGAAATAGGTAGGTATGCGATGTATGTAGGTTTACCTAGTGTAATGTGGTGGTACTGTTTTTGTAAAATAAATTTGAATAAGTAGGTATTAGTTAGGTAATAAGGTACACCTACTAATAAAGGTTATTATTATTATTATTTTTAGATGCATTAATTAGGTTCTTACCTACCTCCGGGTAATTAGTTAAGGTAGGTAGGTAAGTACTCAGTTGCTTTCCCA
>JAPQVW010000577.1:0-24233 GCA_028535905.1 Quercus berberidifolia | reverse complement strand
AAAAGTAACAAATTATATCTTATAGTTTCAGTAGTAAAATTAAACAATGAGATTTCAGAAAGTAACAATTTAAACTCTCAGTCAATATTAAATCCCAAGCACAATGTTGTGAGGCTTAAATGGGGTTAAAGTTTAATTTAGTTACCCTTGACATTACTGAATGTGACAAACTCTTTTCTGTCGCATGGAGTGGAGTTTGCAAGGTCTTCACTCCCTCAAACAATTCAAAATTTGGATTGGAAACGAAAAAGTGGAGTCCTTTTCGTACGAGGCATTGCTGCCTCCCACCCTTACCGAATTTGCCCTTCAATGGTTTTCAAATCTGAAATGACTCAACTCTAAGGGATTTCAACACCTCACCTCTCTTCAACGCTTGGAGATTTGGTGTTGCTATGGCCTCTGGTACTTAACAGAAGAGTGCTTGCCTGCTTCTCTTTCTTCTCTAATTCTCAGACAATGCCCTCTTCTAAAACAACGGTGTCAAAGAGATAAAGGGAAAGATTGGCCTAAAATTTCACACATCCCTTTCATACAGATTGAAAATGAAGTTATAACATGAGCTACAAGCTATGAGTTGACAAGCACTTCCGTGCAAAGGTGAGTGCTTGTTTTGCACTAATACCATCTGCTTATTGCTCAATTTTGAGTTAAAATCCTTGCCTGAAATCATCAAAAACTCCTTTTCAAAGAAATTGGTTCTCATGGCACGTTTGATTTGGTTAGTGTGAATATAAACGAATGTGGTAAATTTCTTAAATTAACTTGTTTTGTTTGCAAGAAGCTTGAATATTTGCTCATAAAACCAATAAAAAAAAATGTTTGGACTGCATCTGGGCAAAATTCACTTTCTCAAAAAATATCTCTTGAACATCCACTACAAAATTTACTCTTGGTAAAGAAATTCACTTTCTAGTGCTAACTATACTTTTTCTTTTTGCAAAAAAAAAAAAAAAAAAAAAAGAAAAAAGAAGAAAAAGAAAAAGAAAAAGAAAAAGAAAAGAAAAGAGAAGCTTCAAATAATGGTGTGGTAACATAAACTTTTATAAACTAGTTTATTTTCTATGTGGGATTTCAATGCATATAATCATTTCCTTTCCTATTCTTTTGCAGTGTCACTTTCAGAAAAGTGCCTCACACATGCACCCAGCATTGATTTTGTGCTACCAAGTGCCGCTGATCCTCTTGCATTGTATAAACTATGAAATTTCTAGTGTTTCAAGCATCTGTAAAACATCTTCTTTCTTTATCAAAGAGTCCCTTGCTCTCACTTTTTCTGGAGTGCTTTTTCTTCATTATCCAAGATCCATACACCAATTTCAAGTTTGGACTTTTGAGTAAATTACTAATCTCAGTGGTAAGTTTTTTCAGCATTCTTCTTTTGATGACTAGCAAAGTCTAGAGTAGCTTTATGTGATATTGGCAATTGACTTGAGCACAATATGACAGGCTATTTAATCTAAGGTATACACTGGGGCAATTTGAAGCTATTTCTGCTTCAATACCTTCAAATAGCAGCTAATTCTTTTATACAAGGGAATCTTTGGGATGAATGATGCTGGTCAGTATTCCATAGTGCCCCATGTTATTTATTTAAATTTTTGGAGAGGAAAGTAAAATGATTTACAAGGGAGGAACCTGAATACAGATTAGGATTCACTTTAATTTGTCAGCAGTTTAAAACACAAGCCTGACATTTATTTGGTGCAATATCAGTGCCTATTGTTCCTCTTGCATCAGTCACACTCCTAAATTTCTTATACATTTCCAGGTCACTAAAAAAAACTTCTTATCTTGAGGATTTTTGGTTATTTGAATCCTCTGCCCACATTCCAACTGGAGGGATCTGCAGCATTATTCAGCACCTTCATTTTGAGTCCAAACTCCTGGTGCTACAACAAGACAAAGGAAGATTGAGGGAATGGCAAGTCTCTGGTAGTTTCATTTTTCCCCCCTTAAGCTTAAGTATTCATTTCTAACAGATTGATTCTTTTAACAATTTAGACTATAAAGTGCGATTGAGAAGTATGGCTGCCTGTTTAATGGACTTAACAACTGGCAGATGGAACCTAGTGCAGACTTGTAGCTACCATTATCAAATTTTTGAGATTGAAAATCACTTCTCAGTCTTAGTGAGCTCAGTCTTAGTGAGAGATGCTCTTTTGATTGTACAATGCAGGTAAGCTTTACACTGCTTCTATTCTTATCTTTTACCTTTGCTTTTCTGAAAAGAGGAAACCAGACATTACTTATTCTACAAATTTGAAATGGAATAAAAGCAGTAAAATGTTCTCATGGACAGTAAAAAATGGTATTGAAATCATTAGAAGTAATTGGTGTTGAATGTTCGTTCATTTAAAGCAAGCCTTTCTCTGTTTAATTATCTAAATGGCACATTCCAGACGTAACAGACACATCACATGTGGGTGGAAGACATCCCCTGTTGGTATATGTAATCATGAAGAAATCAACTAATGGAGTCTTTTCTGCTGGCAGTCCCTGCTTCGAATATTTATCTCGTTTGTTGTCTCTAATGGAAACTATGTGGGCTTGCAAGTCTTGGAGCACAACAAATCTATGCTGGATGGATCATGCAATTAAAGGAGGTAAGCTCATCTCATTACGACCGATTTGTCATTATTTTCGGATTACAGAAGCATTCTAACCCTTTCCGGAATCTTTTGGTGCTTGATACTGCCAAGTTATGTGCCTTTTTTTTGCAGTATTTTGTTTTGTCTATGTTATTTTCATTCATGATCATGACCTTGGTTGATATGACCAAACAATCATCATGCATGCTGTTATGAAAACATATTTGCTATTCTATCACAATGGCAAGGACATTTTTTGTATTCCATGAGCACCTGTTTAAATCGAGTTTACATCATCAGATTAACAAGCTGCCTCTCTATGAGCTTTGGGAATTGATGGTGGAGAGCAAGATATAAGTCCTCTCCAGAATTTTGGTTCTTTCTTCTCTTCCACACTCCAGAGTGCTCAAAAGGCTCAGCCACTGATCTCGTTGTCCTTGAGGTCCTCCCCAGAAGGGGCTGTCCAACTCCGTTCTTGCTAACAAGGATTCTAAATTGTCCTATGCCGAGATAGTGGAGCCAGAGGCAAAGAGGGGAAAACTGTCCCAAGATAGCTCAGGTGCTCGTTCCATGAAAGATTGTCATTCTTGAGGCTGTCATGTCACCACCTGCAATTACCAGTACATGTTTTCAAACCAGAGGGTGTTCAGTGGTTGATAGTGTTGTTCAATTGATTTGTGCTTTGTGTATAAAATCTGGACCTCCAATCATGAATGATATTTTATATCTTAATTGTTTTTCAGATTTCCAAGCACGATATGTGCAACATGCTGAGGCTTCCAATAATTTGTACCTAAAAATTACTTGATATCGTCCTATTGATGAATACAGTAATTATAGGCTTGGTTTTAAGATCTAGGTTGGTTTCTTCCAGTCAACTTTGACCTTCTGCAATAAAAAATCCCAAACATGTCTGTCCTGCCCGCTTGTTCTATCTACTTCATATCAAGTTTGGACCTCCATGTGTGCATTGGCACAATGATAAGCAAAGGAGAGATTCGTTTCACGTAGCTCCAATTTTTCAGATTCTAGATTTGGTTGGCAACATATTGCTTAGGCAATGTAACGCCCCAGTCCATTTAATTAAAAAAAAAAAAGGTTATGGCATTATAAATTGAATGCGGGTATTTTTGTAATCCCTTCCCCCAGATATATCTAATTAGTGGCTCCATTTTCTCACCACAACCTATTGAAGGCTCTGGAGTCTGGACTAATGCAGATGAAGACATGCGCTGCATGCGCATGCCCCTCATGCACTTTACTGCCCAAGCTATTTCCTCATCCTTCTTACATCTTTGTTAAATTAAGCATCTTTTCAGCAGAACTTTCCAGGTACTAGCTGTATAAGCACATTCAACAAATATACGGTCAAAATAAATTTCCCCAATTTCACTTCCAAAAACAGTCATTGCCTCGGACTATCTATGAAGGACTTACAGCTAACCTTGCCATTTCTAGATGAAACATGCTGATGGCAACAGTGCCTGAAAAATTGACATTATTACTGGATGCTTCTTTCTAAAAAAACAAAAATTCTAAGAATTGGCAAATATATTACTTCCACTAGCAGTGGGCAACGGATTATATTATCCTTTTCTTTTAAGGGTACCATTTGTGTGGTGCACTTCATAATGTATGCAAGATGTTCCAATCCAAAAGCATCAAATTTAGATTATGCTCAAGCTCATTATGCTTCCACAGATCAAGAGTAAAACTTGATGATGCAATAGAACCCCAGAGTTAACAAAAACTTATTTTTCAAGACAATATATCAGTTAACACAATTGAAATGAGGAGAAAGGAGCATACCATACGTGAAAGTGTAATAATATTTCCTCCTATGTTGAGCGCACAACATCGTCAGTGAGAAAATCATATCTATATGTTAATAGTATATATTATTTACATATCAATTCTTACAAATGCGAATTTCATATGTATTTCAATATGCCACAGCCCATTTTGTATTAAAAAAAAAAATTTGGGTACAATTTTCTTTAAAAAAATTAATATTACTATATATTTTGAAAATTTAACTGTTAGATTATATGTGTTTTACGCTTTTAACGCACATGTCAAATTTTGTGCCAATCAGATGTTATTTAAAATATGATCTAAAAACTTATTTTTTATGCATAATATTAGATTACAATTACTTGCAATTTAAACAATTGATTGATGATATAGTTAATAATCTTTGATCTTTTAGAAATTTTGCAAGTATGGAAAATATAACAAGAAAATGTAATCCAATTGTGGATTTGTCAGTATTCGCATTCAATAAAAAAATATAATAAGTAAAGTTGTAATTTTAAGCTACAAACAAGTTTGTAGGCTCAATTATAAGTTTAACCATATAAAAAAATAAAAATTACAAGTTCTTAAAAAAAAAAAAAAAAAAAAACAATAATGAGAACTAAAGAGACGTGGGTTGGGAAAGTGGTAGGTAAAAGCAACACAGTATTAATACATTTGAAAAGGTAAGCGTCATTTTGCCCAACTATTCTGAAAGTTCAAACTGCGCTCTCCATTCGCGCAGACAACAAAGAATTATTGCATTCGTAGCCATTAAATTCAAAATCTAGTACATGTACCTGGACGACGTTAGAGTAATGTGTTCATATATAATGTTTATTCAAATCTTGGACGCATGTGATTAGCTCACACAGCCAGTTTATGAAGAATATTCCAACACAGGTCTCTTTTTTCCTAGCCTAAATCACAAGTTATGCACCCTATATATAGATCAAGATTGCAAGTCATGATAAGTTAATACGAAGTGAACAAGATTTGGCATGATGAGTTTAAAGTTCCATTTCTATATCTTGGTTTTGTATGTATGCATTATCATCCCAACCCAATGCCTTGGTAACATCTGCCTGCCAAAGGAACATGTTGCCTTATTCATTTTCGGGGATTCAATACTTGATGCTGGAAACAACAACTATATCAATACCACTACTGATCTCCAGGCAAATTTCTGGCCTTAGGGGGAGACATTCTTTAAGTATTCCACTGGGAGACCTTCTGATGGCCGTCTAATTCCAGATTTCATTGGTAAGATAATGGTTATCTATTGTTTTCTAATGGACTTGGATTGTTTACTCAATTAATTTTTGAAGCTTTATTGCAGCTGAGTATGCAAACTTGCCGCTAATTCCTCCATATCTACATCCTGGTTATAATCGGTACATTGATGGGGCTAACTTCGCATCAGCAGGATCTGGTGCTCTTGATGAAACTCGTCCAGGATTGGTATGCTGTCTATCTGACTATATATGCTCCTTAAAATGTTAATTAGGATTCTAAAAAGTGGAGCGCAATTAGGGTCAAAGTTTGTGCGCATTGGCTGATAGAGCTCTTCCATAACAGCAATCCTATTGATTGGAATTATTGAAAAAAAGAAAAGAAAAAAAAAAGACATTTGATACTATGACAGAATAGTTGAAACATAATAATGACATAATGAAAAAGTACATGAGAAAAGAAAGAATGCAAAGAAAGAAAGAAAAAGAGAGAGAACACAATGAATGAGCATGATTCGGTGTAAGAGGCCTACATCCACAATGGAAAACTCTTGATGGTTATATCTTTACTATTAGGCTCTATGTATTATAATGAACTTATTAAAGAGTATTTTATAGTAGGCTAAACCCTATGATTACATCTTCAGCAATACAAATAGGATTAGGATTTCTTTACTTGTAGGATCATGATTACTTTATTTGTAGGATTATTTTGCTTGCATTCTTAGATACAATGAACATTGACAAGAGACTTGGGCCTTGACTTGGATAAAGCTTAAGTATCCTTAATATGAATCAAGATATCGAACCTAGGATTGCCAAGGGTTTCTTGTAATAGGTAATGTTGATGAGTTATGCAAATTTAAAATCCTTGCATTTGCTTCATATGCTTTTGTTTATGATTGGACACTCTACGAATGAAATATAAGCACTCTTTTTCTATATTCCATCATAATTTGAAACGAAGATTATGTTCTTATGACATAAGTGTGTCTAAATTGTTCTCACAGTTGACTGCTTCCCTTTTGTTCTTTTGCCCTCCTTATCAGGTGATAGACCTAAACACTCAACTTAAGTATTTCAAGAACATGGAGACTCAATTGAGGCAAAAACTAGGTGAAAAAGAAGTCAAGGAACTCCTATTTAAAGCTGCTTACTTAATTAGCATTGGGAACAATGATTACCTTTTCCCCTTTACCTCAAACTCTAGTGTGCTTCAATCCTACTCTCGAGAAGAATACGTCAATATGGTAATTGGCAACTTGACAACAGTGATCAAGGTAATTAAAATTAGTACTTATACAATATTTAGAACAAATTTTTGTTAGATCATTCTTGTTTATGTTTTTAAGTTGGTCATAATTATAGTTTGATTTGTTAGGAAATATATAAAAAAGGAGGAAGAAAATATGCGTTCCTAGGCTTGCCACCTTTGGGTTGTATTCCGTTTGCAAAAGCACTAAAACCAGGAAACACCGATGTATGCATGGAGGAAATTACAGAACTTGTAAAACTACATAATAAAGCACTTTCTAAAGTCCTTCCGAAGCTACAGAGTGAGCTGAAAGGATTTAAATATTCAATAGCCGATTTATACACTTTTCTTAGTGAAAGAATTGATAATCCTTCAAAATATGGTATGCACTTCCATTTTTATAGTACAAGATGTGTTGTATTATTATTGTACTTCACATTTTCTTTTTTCATAGACTAATAGCATCTTTGTTTTAATTATGTTGGTAAAGGTTTTACGGAAGGGAATATTGCATGTTGTGGAAGTGGTCCATATAGGGGACTCCCAAGTTGCGGAGGAAAGAGATCAATCGGTTCTGAGTATGAAATATGTAGGAAATCTAGTGACTATGTGTTCTTTGACGCTGGTCATCCTACAGAGAAGGCCTACCAGCAATTATCAGAGCTAATTTGGAGTGGAGCTCTCAATGTCATAGAACCTTACAATCTCAAAGCATTGTTTGAACACTAATGTATTTAGATTTAATAAATGAAAAGTAATAAACTTGTAAACCATATTTAATAAGTTAGGGCTTCTGTTAATAAATGCCTTAAAGGTAGTGGTTAATGTGCATTTAATATTTTATTAAATAATATTTTTATATGTTCTTTCAAAAAATAAAGTCAACTAGCACACATATGTCTCAAAAAGCTCACAACCCTAATGAAATTGTGCTTGTAAGCCAATGAATTATTAACAAATATATATTTTTTCTTTAAAACATGTGAATTAAAACTCATAACTGAGCAATTATTAATTCTTCAAATGTGACGTCAAGGCACTCATCACCGGCACCCATAAATTAATATGTTTAATAATTCAAATCAGCCAAACACTAAGTATTTTTGGGTAAAGCATTAATGAAATGATTAGTCAAAAACTATGTTAGTCTAATGAAATTTATGCATGTCAATTACTGAAATAGGTAGGAGTGAGATTTGATCTAGCCTCCAAAAAATGAGATTTGATCTGGCCTCCAAAAATAATGCAGTGCTTATCTAAGGACTAATAATTTCAAATTTACAAATAAAATAAAAACCCACGCTTTAACAACTAGTTTTAAATATAGTCCATGAATTTTATATTTAAGCAAATAACTCCAGACATTAGAATTTCAATCAGTCAAACACTATGTAAGTATTTTTGGTCAAAGCATTAATGAAATGATCAGTCCAACACCATGCGTTAGTCTAATGAAATTTATGCATTTGTCAATCACTGAGATAGGTAGGAGTGAGAGTTGATCTAACCCCCAAAAAGTGAACATGAAAATCTAATTAGAATTCAAATTAAATTTCAATTGGAGTCTAATTTTGGATCACATGTCCCATTTAATTTTTTTAATTTTCAAGTCAAATAAGTTAATTCAGTACAAAAAATAGAGAGCTCAATATAAATAAATCATCAAAAATCTAGTTATATATATAAATTAGAAGGAGAGAGAGTTTGAATGAATTTTCTTCCTATGCCATTTGTTTGTCTAACTAAAAAGGATTTTTTCTCAAAAAGGAAAAAAAAAAAAAAAAGGCGTCAAATTTATTAGCATTTTACATAATACTAAGTAGCCAGAAAATTTAAAATCTAGTACATGTACTTGGATGAGGTTAGGGTAATGTTTGTCCATATATAATGTTTATTCAAATCTGAGATGCATGTGATTAGCTCACCCAGCTAGTTTTTAAAGAATATATCAGCTGAGAGTGTCATGCCTCAAACCCAAAAGAGTCCAAAGCATGAGAAACACAACCCAAAGCTACCTATAGATTTTTCCTTTTTGACAATTCAATCCAAATAGTCCATACCAAGTACCAACGTTAAGAATTTCCATAATAATTTCATTAAAGATATTCCTAAAGTAAGTTAGAACTCTATGCAATAATTACAATGACAATTGGCCACAAAAGAATGGAGGTCTAAATTAACTACATATAAATATCTTGTTTCTAAGACGGGATAAAAGCCCTTGCCGGAATTACTTACAAAACAATTGTGCAAAATCCCCCTAATGTGTGCAGCTTCAACATTAGGTTAAGAGTCTCATACACCTAAGGTCTATAATAAAAAAAGTCTAGCCTCCAGAAAGTAGTTGCCTAACTACTACAAGACATAACATCTGACTCAAAAGGTTACTACCTGCTCTGTAAAAATTCATAATTAAACAATAGTGAGACAAAGCTCAGTAAGTAGCAATGTTACTGTGCATAATGAGATGACAAATTCATAATGATGACTACTTTGGCATGCATGTCATAACTTCCTGACTTTGAGTTAAATTCAACAATAACACTTTCAATACGATAATACATTAATTGCATTTTAAATAATGGAGCATAAAAGTACTCAAAATAGTACATTGTGACATTACATTACTTACATGGTAAACCAGAAGGATATCCACTAGATCCCCTAAAATAGATCCCAAATTCCAGATATATATATATATATATATATATATATATATATATGCCAAGTTACAAATGTCATACAAACTCGAACTCAAGTATAAAGCTATAGGCTACCATGTCACAAAGACTACAAGAACAAATCATAGGCTACCAGTTATTGGCTACCAGTTTTAGATGATGTTTGGAATGAAAATTATGATTATTGGATTGAGTTACTTAAAGTTTTTAAATGTGGGGCACAGGAAATTAAGATCATTGTTACGACACGAATTGAAAAAGTTGCATCTAATGTATGCACAGATCTAGCTTATCTTCTAAATCAATTGTCAAATGAAGAATGTTGGTTGTTATTTGAAAAGCATGCATTTAGAAATGGAAGCTCTGGTGAATTTCCATTACTAAAGGAAATCGGTAAGCAAATTGTCCAAAAGTGTGGAGGCTTGCCTTTAGCTGCAAAAACACTAGGGGGATTGTTGCGTTTTGAAGAAGATCCAAGATAGTGGACAAAGATTTTGAAGAGTGATATATGGGATTTACCAAAAGGAAATATTAGTATCATTCCAGCTCTTAGATTGAGCTACCACTATCTCCCACCACATTTGAAGCGTTGCTTTTCTTATTGCTTGATTCTTCCAAAGGATTATGAATTTAAAAAGGAGGAATTGGTCAAATTGTGGGTGGCAGAAGATTTATTGCAGCAATCAAAAGGAAATAGAAGGATGGAAGAAATATGTGAAGAATACTTTGATGATTTGGTATCTAGATTACTTTTTCAACGATCAAGTAACAACGAATCATGTTTCATGATGCATGACTTGGTCAATGCCTTGGCAAAATTTATATCTGGAGAATTTTGTTTCAAGCTGGAGATTGATAATTTTGGTGTAATCACAAGAAAGACTCATCATTTTTCATATGTTAGAATTGAATTTGATGCCTTTAAGAAATTTAACGTGTCCTACGAAGCCAAGGGTTTGCAAACCTTCCTTGGATTTGATTTGTCACCGCCTGAGTGGATGTCGAATAACATATCAACAATGATGATAAATGATTTGTTGTTGAAATTTAAGTGCTTAAGAGTGCTATCATTTTCTACCTATACAAACATGAAGGAATTACCTAAATCAGTTAGTAATTTGAAACATCTACGTTATCTAAATCTTAGTTACACTTCAGTTTAACAATTATCAAATTCTCTATGTACTTTGTATAATTTACAAACCTTGCTACTGTTGGAATGCAAGTCCCTTACCAAGCTACCTTCCAAGATGTGGAGATTAGTCAACTTGCGGCACATAGATATAGTTAAAACAAAATTGGAAGAGATGCCACTGCATATGGGTAAATTAAGAAATCTCTGGAGTTTAACTACTTTTGTTGTGAGCAAACATAATAGGTCTAATATTAAAGAGTTGGGGGAACTGCTACATCTTTTTGGAGCATTGTCTATATTAAATTTACAAAATGTTCGACATGCTAGAGATGCAATGGAGGTTAATTTGAAGGATAAGCAACACCTATATAAGTTGGTGCTTGAATGGGGTCATGACAAGGGCAGTTCAAAAAATGAAATAAATGTGCTTGAACATTTGTGTCCTCATTCAAAACTCGAATCTCTCACCATTGAAAATTATGGGGGTACAAGATTTCCAAAATGGTTACAAGATTGTTCATTCTCTAATATGGTGTACATACGGCTTGCCAATTGTAAGTATTGCTACTCCTGGCCTCCACTTGGGGATCTGCCCAACCTCAAGAAACTCTTTGTTGAAGGTTTTCATGTGGTATCACATGTGGATCGTGAGTTCTACAGGGGTGGTTCTTCTGCAGTTAAGCCATTTAGATCTCTTGAAATATTAAGTTTGAAGGACATGCCAGAGTGGCAGGAATGGTTTTTATTTGAAGGCAAAGATGAAGATGAAGGTGGTGTTTTCTATAATCTCCAAGAGCTTTGCATAATTAAATGTCCTAAACTAAGCAGAGGTCTACCCAACCACCTTCCTGCTTTAATGGCACTTCAAATTGAAGATTGTCCGCAGCTTGTTGCTTCGGTTCCTAGAACTCCGAATCTCAGTAAATTGCAGTTAAGTAATTGTGATGAGTTACTATTGATGGAATTACCACCCAGGCTATTAGAGCTTGAAGTTGGAGAAGGTCGTATCCTACAATCCTTTGTAGAGCTTATGATGTCTATCCCAGGAGGTGGTCTACCCACTACATTAAAAAAACTTTCTGTTGCCAAGGAGGCATTACTATCCATCACTTGAAGAATTGGCAATTAGAGGTGGTTTTGATTCACTCTGGTGTTTTCCATTGGAGTTCTACCCAAAGCTCAAATATCTTTTTGTGTTTGGAAGTGAAAGTCTTGAATCTCTTTTGGTATCAGAAGGATCTCACCGGGATCTTATTTCTCTCACTTATTTTGCTATCTTTTCTTGCCCAAATTTTGTGTCCTTTTCTAATGGAGGATTGTGTGCCCCAAATTTGACAGAGATTAGTATCTTCAATTGTGAAAAGTTTAAGTCACTACCTGATAGGATGTGCACCCTTCTCCCATCTCTTGAGTCTTTGAAATTGTTTAATTGTCCAGAACTAGAATCATTTCCTAAGGGCAGTTTGCCCTCCAATTTAGTTACCCTTGACATTTCCAAATGTGACAAACTCTTTTCCCGTCGCATGGAGTGGGGTTTGCAACGTCTTCACTCCCTCAAACAATTCAAAATTTGGAATGGAATCGAAAAAGTGGAGTCATTTCTGGACGAGGCATTGCTGCCTTCCACCCTTACCGAATTTACCATTGGAGGGTTTTCAAATCTGAAATCACTCAACTCCAAGGGATTTCAACACCTCACCTCTCTTCAACGCTTGGAGATTAAGTTTTGCTCTGGCTTCCGGTACTTAACAGAAGAGCGCTTGCTTGCTTCTCTTTCTTCTCTAATTCTCAGAGGATGCCATCTTCTAAAACGACAGTGTCAAAGAGATAAAGGGAAAGATTGGCCTAAAATTTCACACATCCCTTTCATACAGATTGAAAATGAAGTTATAACATGAGCTACGAGCTATGAGTTGACAAGCACTTCTGTGCAAAGGTGAGTACTTGTTTTGCACTAATACCATATGCTTATCACTCAATTTTGAGTTAAAATCATTGCCTGAAATCATCAAAAACTCATTTTCAAAGAAATTGGTTTTCATGGCACATTTGATTTGGATAGTGTGAACATAAATGAATGTGGCGGATTTCTTAAATTAACTTGTATTGTTTGCAAGAAGCTTGAAAATTTGATCATAAAACCAATAAAAATATATAAAAAAAAAAATGTTTGGACTGCATCTGGGCGAAATTCACTTTCCCCACAAATATCTCCTGAACATCCACTACAAAATTTACTCTTTTTAAAGAAATTCACTTTCTAGTACTAACTATACTTTTTCCTTTTGCAAAAAAAAGAAAAAAAAAAAAGAAAAAAAAAGAAAAAAAAAGAGAAGCTTCAAATAATGGTGTGGTAACATAAACTTTTATAAACTAGTTTATTTTCTATGTGGGATTTCAATGCATATAATCATTTCCTTTCCTATTCTTTTGCAGTGTCACTTTCAGACAAGTGCCTCACACATGCACCCGACATCGATTTTGTGCTACCAAGTGCCACTGATCCTCTTGCATTGTATAAACTATGAAATTTCTATTTATGTTTCAAGCATCTGTAAAACATCTTCTTTTTTTATCAAAGAGTCCCTTGCTCTCACTTTTGCTAGAGTGCTCTTTCTTCATTATCCAAGATCCATACACCAATTTCAAGTTTGGACTTTTGAAGTGCATAGACAAAGACTTTTGAGTAAATTACTAATCTCAGTGGTAAGTTTTTCCAGCATTCTTCTTTTGATGACTAACAAAGTCTAGAGTTGCTTTATGTGATGTTGGCAATTGACTTGAGCACAATATGACAGGCTATTTAATCTACGGTAGGCATTGGGGCAATTTGAAGCTATTTCTGCTTCAATACCTTCAAATAGCAGCTAATTCTTTTATGTAAGGGAATCTTTGGGATGAATGATGCTGGTCAGTATTCCATAGTGCCCCATGTTATTTATTTAAAGTTTTTGAGAGGAAAGTAAAATGATTTACAAGAGAGGAACCTGAATACAGATTAGGATTCACTTTAATTTGTCAGCAGTTTAAAACACAAGCCTGGCATTTATTTGGTGCAATATCAGTGCCTATTGTTCCTCTTGCATCAGTCACACTCCTAAATTTCTTATACATTTCCAGGTCACTAAAAAAACTTCTTATCTTGAGGATTTTTGGTTATTTGAATCCTCTGCCCACATTCCAACTGGAGGGACTTGCAGTATTATTCGGCACCTTCATTTCAAGTCCAAACTCCTAGTGGTACAACAAGACAAAGGAAGATTGAGGGAATGGCAAGTCTCTAGTAGTTTCATTTTTTCCCCCTTAAGCTAAAGTATTCATTTCTAACAGATTGATTCTTTTAACAATTTAGACTATAAAGTGCGATTGAGAATGAAAGTTCAAATAGTGTAAAAACACCCTTGAACGTTTTGACCTCCAATTTACAAATTAACCAATTCAAGTTTTATGTCAAACAACAAGTGTGCGGAAAATGAACAAAAGCTATAAAACAGAATTGGTAAACAATCTAAACCAATCTAAAATCACAACCCACAGCAGATAATAAAAGGTAAATATAAAAGAGAAGGAAGATGCAAACACAAGGATAACACGTGATGTGTTATCGAAGAGGAAACCGAAGCCCTCGGCGTAAAACCTCTCCGCCACCCTCTAAGCGGTAAACAATCCACTAGAAAATGTAGTTGGGATACATGGACATCAATAGACCCTCCAAGCCTAATCTAACTAGTGCACCTAAGCCCTCCAAGCTTCTTGCTCCAACGAGGTTACGCCGAACCTATTTCTTTTCTAGCTTCTCGGATTCCGCTATTTGGTCATAGCATCAACCAATGTAAATTGGTTCCTTCCTAATTGTTTTCCAGAACAGCCCTCTCACAGTAATGGATATGGTGAGAAAAAGGTTTTGGTAAAATGCCTCTCAAAGATTTGACAATAGAGAGGAAGAGAGTTGAGGAATTTGAAGAGACTCTTATGTAAAGATTGTAGATGAATCAATCTTGTTTTACTCTAGGGTTTCTTTCTCAAAATTTTCTTTGGAAGCTCTCTTTCTTTTGTGGGTATAAGGGGTATATATACTAGGGTGAGAGAAGAATGTGAAACATCAGGTTTTTCAAAACAGGGCTGGCTCGCGGCTTGACTGAGTTGCGAGATCTAGTCGTGAGATAACCGAATGGTCAGTTGTCCTATTTTGTCTTGTAGTGCTCCAGCTAGTATGACAATTCAACTTCTGGCATGCTTGGCACGTGTGTTGCTTTTGGCGGCTTGCAACCACGAGTCACCCGCGAGATCCAGCCGCGAGACTCTGTTTTCTTGCACACTCTTGAGCATTCAACACTCTATCTCACTCACTACCCTTACAACAAACTCACCTAAATACAAGGTTACTAAATGCTGAAATACAAGCAAATTTGGCACGAAATAAAACCAACAAAATGGTTGATTAAATTCAGCCTTATAGAGAAATATGGCTGCCTGTTTAATCCATACTTAACAAGTGGCAGATGGAACCTAGTGCAGACTTGTAGCTACCATTATCACATTTTTGAGATTGAAAATCACTTCTCAGTCTTAGTGAGGGATGTTCTTTTGATTGTACAATGCAGGTAAGCTTTACACTGCTTCTATTCTTATCTTTTACCTTTGCTTTTCTGAAAAGAGGAAACCAGACATTACTTATTCTACAAATTGGAAATGGAATAAAAATAGTAAAATGTTCTCATGGACAGTAAAAAATGGTATTGAAATCATCAGAAGTAATCAGAGTTGAATGTTCGTTCATTTAAACCAAGCCTTTCTCTGTTTAATTACCTAAATGGCACATTCCAGACGTAACAGACACATCACATGTGGGTGGAAGACATCCCCTGTTGGTATTTGTAATCATGAAGAAATCATAATGGAGTCTTTTCTGCTGGTGGTCCGTGCTTGGAATTCTTATCTCGTTCGTTGTCTCTAATGGAAACTATGCGGGCTTGCAAGTCTTGGAGCACAACAAATCCATGCTGGATGGATCATGCAATTAAAGGAAGTAAGCTCATCTCATTACGACCGATTTGTCATTATTTTCAGATTACAGTAGCATTCTTGAACAGATCCTTTGTTAATAAAAAATTTCTTCATCACTTCTACTAACTACTTCTGGAATCTTTTGGTGCTTGATACTGCCAAGTTATGTGCCTTTTTTTGCAGTATTTTGTTTTGTTTATGTTATTTTCATTCATGTTCATGACCTTGGTTGATATGACCAAAAAACCATCATGCATGCTGTTATGGAAACATATTTGCTATTCTACCACAATGGCAAGGACATTTTTTGTATTCCATAAGCACCTGTTTAAATCGAGTTTACATCATCAGATTAACAAGCAACCTCTCTATGAGCTTTGGGAATTGATGGTGGAGAGCAAGAAAAAAGTCCTCTCCAGAATTTTGGTTCTTTCTTCTCTTCCACACTCCTGAGTGCTCAAAAGGCTCAGCAAATCACTGATCTCGTTGTCCTTGCAGTCCTCACCAGAAGGTGCTGTCCGACTCCGTTCTTGCTATGAAGGATTCTAAATTGTCCTATGCTGAGATAGTGGAGCCAGAGGCAAAGAGGGGAAAACTGTCCCAAGATAGCTCAGGTGCTCGTTCCATGAAAGATTGTCATTCTTGAGGCTGTCATGTCACCACCTGCAATTACCAGTACTTGCTTTCAAACCAGAGGGCGTTCAGTGGTTGTTAGTGTTGTTCAATTGATTTGTGTATAAAATCTGGACCTCCAATCATGAATGATATTTAAATCTTAATTGTTCTTCAGATTTCCAGGCACAATATGTGCAACATGTTGAGGCTTCCAACAATTTGTACCTAAAAATTACTTGATATCGTCCTATTGATGAATACAGTAATTATAGGCTTGGTTTTAAGATTTAGGTTGGTTTCTTCCAATCAACTTTGACCTTCTGCATTAAAATTTCCAAACATGTCTGTCCTGCCAGCTTGTTCTGTTTACTTCATATCAAGTTTGGACCTCCATGTGTGCATTGGTACAAAGATGAGCAAACGAGAGATTGGTTTCACATAGCTCCAATTTTTCAGATTCTAGATTTGGTTGGCAACATATTACTTAAGCAATGTAACGCCCAAGCCCATTTAAAAAAAAAAAAAAATGGTTTATGGCATTATAAATTTAGTGAGGGTATTTTTGTAATCCCCTCCCCAAGATATATCTAATTAGTGGCTCCATTTTCTCACCACAACCTATTGAAGGCTCTGGAGTCTGGACTAATGCAGATGAAGACATGCGCATGCCCCTCATGCACTTTACTACCCAAGCTATTTCCTCATCCTTCTTACATCTTTGTTGAATTAAGCATCTTTTCAGCAGAACTTTCCAGGTACTAGCTGTATAAGCACATTCAACAAATATACGGTCAAAATAAATTTCCCCGAGTTCACTTTCAAAAACACTCATTGCCTCTGACTATCTATGAAGGACTTACAAGTTACAACTAACCTTGCCATTTTTAGATGAAACAAGCTGATGGCAACCGTGCCTGAAAATTGACATTAGTACTGGATGCTTCTTTCTAAAAAAACAAAAATTACAAGAATTGGCAAATATATTACTTCCATTAGCAGCGGGCAACAAATTATATTATCCTTTTCTTTTAAAGGTACCATTTGTGTGGAGCACTTCATAATGTATGCAAGCTGTTCGAATCCAAAAGCATCAAATTTAGATTATGCTCAAGCTCATAATGCTCGCATTATATTCCACAGATCACGAGTAAAACTTGACGATGCAATAGAACCCCAGAGTTAACAAAAGAACTTATTTTTCAAGACAATATATCAGTTAACACAATTGAAATAAGGAGAAAGGAGCATACCATACGTGAAAGTGTAATAATATTTCCTCCTATGTTGAGAGCACAACATTGTCAGTGAGAAAATCATATTTATATGTTAATATATTAATAGTATATATTATTTACATATAAATTCTTACAAATGCGAATTTCATACCATTTCAATATGCCACAGCCCATTTTGTATTTAAAAAAAAAAAAACAAAATTTGGGTACAATTTTCTTTAAAAAAATTAATATTATTACATATTTTGAAAATTTAACAGTTAGATTATATGTGTTTCATGCTTTTAACGCACATGTCAAATTTTGTGCCAATTAGATGTTATTTACTATATGATCTAAAAACTTATTTTTTTTATATATAATATTAGATTACAATAACTTACAATTTAAATAATTAATTGATGATATAGTTAATAATCTTTGATTTTCTAGAAATTTAGTAAGTATGGAAGATAGTTGAAGAAAATGTAATCTAATTGTGGATTTGTCAGTATTCGCATCCAATAAAAAAATATATTAAGTAAAATTATAATCTTAAGCTACAAGCAAGTTTGTAGGCTCAATTATAAGTTTAACCATATAAAAAAAAATTACAAGTTCTAAAAAGAAAATAATAATAATAATAATGAGAACTAAAGAGACGTGGGTTGGGAAAGTGGCAGGTAAAAGCAACACAGTATTAATACATTTGGAAAGGTAAGCGTCATTTTGCCCAACTATTCTGAAAGTTCAAGCTGCGCTCTCCATTCGCGCAGACAACAAAGAATTATTGCATTCGTAGCCATAAAATTCAAAATCTAGTACATGTACCTGGACGACGTTAGAGTAATGTTTGTTCAAGTATAATGTTTATTCAAATCTTGGACGCATGTGATTAGCTCACACAGCCAGTTTATGAAGAATATATCAACGCAGGTCTCTTTTTTCCTAGCCTAAATCACAAGTTATGCAATCAAGACTGCAAGTCATGATAAGTTAATACAAAGTGAACAAGATTTGGCATGATGAGTTTAAGGTTCCATTTCTATATCTTGGTTTTGTATTTATGCATTATCATCCCAACCCAATGCCTTGGTAACATCTGCCTGCCAAAGGAACATGTTGCCTTATTCATTTTCGGGGATTCAATACTTGATGCTGGAAACAATAATTATATCAATACCACTACTGATCTCCAGGCAAATTTCTGGCCTTATGGGGAGACATTCTTTAAGTATTCCACTGGGAGACCTGATGATGGCCGCCTAATTCCAGATTTCATTGGTAAGATAATGGTTATCTGTTGTTTTCTATTGGACTTGGATTGTTTACTCAATTAATTTTTGATGCTTTATTGCAGCTGAGTATGCAAACTTGCCGCTAATTCCTCCATATCTACATCCTGGTTATAATCGGTAAATTGATGGGGCTAACTTCGCATCAGCAGGATCTGGTGCTCTTGATGAAACTCGTCCAGGATTGGTATGCTTTCTATCTGACTATATATGCTCCTTAAAATGTTAATTAGGATTCTAAAAAGTGGAGCGCAATTGGGGTCAAAGTTTGTGCGCATAGCCTGATAGAGCTCTTCCATAACAGCAATCCTATTGATTGGAATTATTGAAAAAAAGAAAAGAAAAAAAAAGAAATTTGATACTATGACAGAATAGTTGAAACATAATAATGTCATAATGAAAAAGTACATGAGAAAAGAAAGAATGCAAAGAAAGAAAGAAAAAGAGAGAGAACACAATGAATGAGCATGATTTGGTGTAAGAGGCCTATATCCACAATGGAAAACTCTTGATGGTTATATCTTTACTATTAGGCTCTATGTATTATAATGAACTTATTAAAGAGTATTTTATAGTAGGCTAAACCCTATGATTACATCTTCAGCAATACAAATAGGATTAGGATTTCTTTACTTGTGCTCCAAGTAGGATCATGATTACTTTAATTGTAGGATTATTTTGCTTGCATTTTTAGATACAATGAACATTGACAAGAGACTTGGGCCTTGACTTGGATAAAGCTTAAGTATCCTTAATATGAATCAAGATATCGAACCTAGGATTGCCAAGGGTTTCTTGTAATAGGTAATGTTGATGAGTTACGCAAATTTAAAATCCTTGCATTTGCTTCATATGCTTTTGTTTATGATTGGACACTCTACGAATGAAATATAAGCACTCTTTTTCTATATTCCATCATAATTTGAAACGAAGATTATGTTCTTATGACATAAGTGTGTCTAAATTGTTCTCACAGTTGACTGCTTCCCTTTTGTTCTTTTGCCCTCCTTAGCAGGTGATAGACCTAAACACTCAAGTATTTCAAGAACATGGAGATTCAATTGAGGCAAAAACTAGGTGAAAAAGAAGTCAAGGAACTCCTATTTAAAGCTGCTTACTTAATTAGCATTGGGAACAATGATTACCTTTTCCCCTTTACCTCAAACTCTAGTGTGCTTCAATCCTACTCTCGAGAAGAATACGTCAATATGGTAATTGGCAACTTGACAACAGTGATCAAGGTAATTAAAATTAGTACTTATACAATATTTAGAACAAATTTTTGTTAGATCATTCTTGTTTATGTTTTTAAGTTGGTCATAATTATACTTTGATTTGTTAGGAAATATATAAAAAAGGAGGAAGAAAATATGCGTTCCTAGGCTTGCCACCTTTGGGTTGTATCCCGTTTGCAAAAGCACTAAAACCAGGAAACACCGATGTATGCATGGAGGAAATTACAGAACTTGTAAAACTACATAATAAAGCACTTTCTAAAGTCCTTCCGAAGCTACAGAGTGAGCTGAAAGGATTTAAATATTCAATAGCCGATTTATACACTTTTCTTAGTGAAAGAATTGATAATCCTTCAAAATATGGTATGCACTTCCATTTTTATAGTACAAGATGTGTTTTATTATTATTGCACTTCACATTTTATTTTTTCATAGACTAATAGCATCTTTTTATTTTATTTTTATTTTTATTTTTATTTTTAATTATGTTGGTAAAGGTTTTGTGGAAGGGAAGATTGCATGCTGTGGAAGTGGTCCATATAGGGGACTCCCAAGTTGCGGAGGAAAGAGATCGATCGGTTCTGAGTATGAACTATGTAGGAAAACTAGTGACTATGTGTTCTTTGACGCTGCTTATCCTACTGAGAAGGCCTACCAACAATTATCAGAGCTAATTTGGAGTGAAGCTCCCAATGTCATAGGACCTTACAATCTCAAAACATTGTTTGAACACTAATGTATTTAGATTTAATAAATGAAAAATAAAAAAACTGGTAAACATGGAGCATATTTAGTAAGTTAGGGCTTTTGTTAACAAATGCCCTAAAGGTAGTGGTTAATGTGTATTTAATATTTTATTAAATAATATTTTTATATATTCTTTCAAAAAATAAAGTCAACTAGTACACATACACATATGTCCCAAAAAGCTCACAACCATAATGAAATTGTGCTTGTAAGCCAATGAATTATTAACAAATATATATTTTTTCTTTGAAACACATGAATTAAAACTCATAACTGAGTAATTATTAATCCTTCAAATGTGACGTCAAGACACTCATCACCCACACCCATAAATTAATATGTTTAATAATTCAAATCAGCCAAATACTAAGTAAGTATTTTTGGTTAAAGCATTAATGAAATGATCATTCAAAAAATGTGTTAGTCTAATGAAATTTATGCATTTGTCAATTACTGAAATAGGTAGGAGTGAGATTTGATCTAGCCTCCAAAAAATGAGATTTGATAACTACTAAAAAAATGCAGTACTTATCTAAGGACTAATAATTACAAATTTACAAATAAAATAAAAACCCATGCTTCAACAACTGGTTTTAAATATAGTCCACGAATTTTATATTTAAGCAAATAACTCTTGACATTAGAATTTCAATCAGTCAAATGCTAAGTAAGTATTTTTGGTCAGAGCATTAATGAAATGATCAGTCCAACACCATGCGGTAATCTAATGAAATTTATACATTTGTCAATCACTGAGATAGGTGGGAGTTTTTCTCAAAAAAAAAAAAAAAAAAAAAAAAAAAAAAAAAAAAAAAAAGAGATAGGTGAGAGTGAGATTTGATCTAACCCCCAAAAAGTGAACATGAAAATCTAATTAGAATTCAAATTAAATTTCAATTGGAGTCTAATTTTAGGTCACGTGTCTCATTTGATTTTTTTAATTTTCATGTCAAATGAGTTAATTCAGTACAAAAAATGAGAAACTCAATATAAATAAATCATAAAAAAATCCAGTCATTTATCCAATTATATATATAAATTAGAAAGAGAAAAAGAGTTTGAATGAATTTTCTTCCTACGCCATTTGTTTGTCTAACTAAAAATGATTTTTTCTCCAAAAAAAAAAAAAAAAAAAAAAAACTAAAAATGAGTTAAATTTATTAGCATTTTACATAATACTAAGTAGCCAGAAAATTTAAAATCTAGTAATGAACCTGGGTGAGGTTAGGGTAATGTATGTCCATATATAATGTTTATTCAAATCTTGGACGCATGTGATTAGCTCACCCCGCCAGTTTTTAAAGAATATATCAACTGAGAGCATGTCTAAAAAGTTCAACACGTCTCTTTTTTCCTAGCCTGAATGACATATTATGCACTCTATATAAATCAAGATTAAAAGTAATTGAGAAGTTAATACAAAAAGAGCAAGATTTGGCATGATGAGTTTAAGGTTCCATTTTTATATCTTGGTTTTGTATGCATGCATTATCATCCAAACCCAATGTCTTGATAACATATGCCTGCCAAATGAAGAAGCTGACTTATTCAATTGTGGGGATTCGATTCTTGATGTTGGAAACAACATCTGTTTGCCAAAGGAACATGTTGCCTTATTCATTTTTGGGGATTCAATACTTGATGTTGGAAACAATAACTATATAAATACCTCCATTGCTGATCTCCAGGCAAATGTTTCGCCTTATGGGAAAAGCTTCTTCAGGTTCCCCACTGGGAGATTTTCCGATGGCTGGCTCATTCCAGATTTCATCGGTAAGATATATAATAGTTATGTGCTGTTTTCTATTGGACTTGAATTATAGCTCCATTTATTTTCATAGCATTATTGCAGCTGAGTATGCAAACTTGGAGCTAATTCCTCCATATCTACATCCTGGTTATAATCGGTGCATTGATGGGGCTAACTTTGCGTCAGGAGGAGCTGGTGCTCTTGATGAAACTCGTCAAGGATTGGAATGCATTCTACCGACTATGCACACTCCAAAAAAAGTTAATTTTAATTTGGATTCTCAGAAATGAAGCACAATTAGGGCCAAAGTTTGCTTGCATTGCTAGCTTGATAGAGCTCTTACATAACAACTATATCCTGTTGATTGGAATTAATAGACAAGATAAAAAAGAGTCCCGACTCCATCGTAGAATATTTGAAACATTAATATGATATAATGATAAAGTATGTCAGAAAATAAAGAAGGCAAAGAGAGAGAACACAATGAATGATTAGTATGATTCAGTTCAGCCTAAGAGAGGGGATACATTTTTATATTTAGCTCTATGTATTACAATGAACCCAATAAGTGATATTTATAATAGGTTAAATGCTATGGTTACATTATTTGCAATACAAGAAGGATCAGGATTCATTTTACTTGTACTCCAAGTAAGATCACAATTACTTTACTTGCAACATTATTTTGCATGCTTTCTAAGTAAGATTAGATACAGTGAACATGGACAGGAGACTTGGGCCTTGACTAAGATTAAGATTTGATATATCTTTAACATGAATCAACGTGTCTAACCTGAGGGTTGCCATGTTTCCTTTTCCTAGAATTTTAGATATACTACTACTACGTACCCAAATTCAAATCCTTGCATTTGCTTCATATATGAATGGATACGTTTAGTTATGAAATATTTTGAGACATAGATTATGTTCTTAAGACATAAGCATGTGTATTTTGTTCTTATGGTTGTGTACTTCCCTTTTGTTCTTTTCACCTCTTCATCAGGTGATAGACCTAAACACTCAACTTAATTATTTCAAGAACATGGAGACTCTGTTGAGGCAAAAAATAGGTGAAAAAGAAGCCAAAGAGATGTTGTTCAAAGCTGTTTACTTATTTAGCGTTGGAAACAACGATTATAATATCCTCTTTTCCACAAACTCCAGTGTGCTTCAATCCTACTCTCGAGAAGAATACGTAAATATGGTAATTGGTAACTTGACAATTGTGATCAAGGTAATTACAATTACTGTTTTACTAGAACTAGTCGCAGACCCACGCGATGCATGAGAATATATAAATATTTTATAATAGAGTGTAATATATAAAAAGTAACGATTACTTTAAATATTTTTTATTTTTTAAAAAGATTTCTACAAGTATTTTTTTTTTTATCTACAAAGTACAAATATATCGTATTATTATATTTTATATATTTAATTAATATTTTTTTAAGGTGAACTATATTTTTCTAACTTTTGTTATAGTGTGTTATATTTGATATACAACAAAACTTTATAAGTTTCAAATTTATCATAATAATGAGATTATCATAATAATAAAAATTTATCACAAAATTACAATATTATCTTGACCAGAATTGAAATGAAACAAAAGGAATAAAAGATAGACTTTATAGTAATTTATTTCTCAAAATTGGTAGGCATATTCAAATTCATAGCCTTGT
>JAPQVW010000576.1:0-24240 GCA_028535905.1 Quercus berberidifolia | reverse complement strand
GCTAATAGTTGCTGAAAAATATTATTCATTAAGAGTAAATTGGCGAGGCGTGTTTCTTTTAAAGCATATTTTTCTGCATTTTACACTAAATAACTAAATGTTAACGATTAGTAAGAGACTAATTAAAAATCCTTACCAAAGATTCGATCCATTGAAGAAATAACAGGTAACGTGCAATTGAAGATGTTGAATTGTCTTTTGAGCCGTGGTGGATATCATTTCTTCCGCCACCTTTGAATTAGAAACAAAGCAAATTAAATAAGCAAAGTGAAGCAAAGTACATTTATGGGATATTATTTAATTTCTTGGATGCAAATCAATTAAGTAGCTCGTGGCTGTGTGGATTGTCCGGCATTATTTATTTATTTATTTATCTATATCAAATTTCAGTTATATCATTTATTAAGTAGTTTTGGTGTATTCTTCGCCCAAACATCTCACAACGGCACAAACTTTTACCTTTATAATATTAGTAGCTAGTTCATACTTTGAATAACGTCTCATATTTATTAAATACATTCGTTGTAAAAATGTCTAATTTCAGTCCTTACCTGGGTGGATCATGGCTCCAAACATCTGAATATCAGCAATAATAATAAAATCCCCCGGCTTATCGAGTGAAAAGAAACCGTGACCCTCCATCATTTCTCGTACTATCTCGTTAGTCACCTACAAAGTATTATTATTAGACTACCTGTACCTACTACGTGTAGTACGTGAAGCATTTTCTGTTTCCCGCACACATCAACAGTCTATACTAATACACTGCTGCACATAGGCCGCCCCTGATAAACGCCTTATCATTTAGAGGCAATGACGTATTACCACATTGTGAATAATTAAATAAAAAGAATCAAAAGTCCTATAAGATGCACAAATGAATCGACCAAGTGCGATTTACTCGCACACGAAGGGTTCCATACCATACTTGATATAATTTCGCAAAAGAAACAAGAAATACCAAAAATTAGTTATTTTTTTAATGTATCGCAAAAAAGAAAAATGCCAACATGACGCGATCACCCCTCCAAGTACTGACCGCGCCCAACGTTGCTTGACTTCGGTAATCGTTGTTCACCTTGGTATGGACGTTGCCCCCTTTAATTATTGAAATTATTTTATTTTTATTATTGGTTGTTATAGTAATACACATTCTGTAAAAATTTCAACTGTTTACCTTTTACGGTTCAAGAGATACAGCCTTAACAAACGTAGAGGAAACATAGTCAAAACGTATCACGTTTTTTTGTTCCCATAATTTAATTTAAATATTTATTTTATTTTTATTATTTGTTGTTATAGCGACAAGAGAGACTACACATTTTGAGAAAATTTCAACTACCTTTTACGGTTCATAAGATACAGCCCGCTGACAGATGGACAGAGAGCGGAGGCTTAGTATAGGGTCCCGTTTTCACCCTTCGGGTACGGAATCCTAATAAGAAGGCCTAACATAAAGCGTGGTTTAGTTTCTTTTGCACGCCAGTCTATTAAACAACCAATTATTGGTAAGAAAGTTAGCATTGCCGATACCAGCAAACCATTGAAGGGCTGTCCAGCCCTACGCGGTACTGGCTACCCAGAGCGGTAGCGAAAGTTTCTGATTTATAATGGATAGATTAGTACTTTGTACATCACAGGTCAAAGACGAGCGCATATGCGATACTGTTCACTAAAATATTTGGCGGAAACCGTGAATCACGCGAAACCCGAGCGAAGCTAATCTTTCCGCTACCGCTAGGACTGAACAGGCTTTGAATATTGGATAAGACCTGCTATAGCTCCGAGTAACGAGAACAGCGTAGGTCTGAACATGCTTTGAATATTGGATAAGACCTGCTATCGCTCCGAGTAGTGAATACTGCGTACATATGAACTGTAGACTCATTCTGTAAAAGTTCCAATTCGAACTCGAATTCACTCAAGTGACAGAACTCACTTCGAACGCAAACCCACTTCACCTTGAAACGGTATTCTGTCTAAGTTCACAAATGAGTTCGAGTTCGAGTATCGAGATGATTTGGGAATTCCCTTACAGAATACTAATTGTACGTTATTCTTTAGCGTGAATGTCAAATCTCACTCAACTTAGTTCATTTCATTACCACTCTCGTCACTGAGGCGCTACAAGCATTATCGAGTTTTACAGAATACAAAACTGGCTCACTGCGGATTCAGCTTAGTGAGGTTGGAAATGAGTTTATAGAATGAGTCTACAGGCTTTGAATTTTTTTGTAAGGCTCTATTAAGATAATATATGTGTCGTCACCTGATCTCCCCACGCATTGATCACAGGCATGTTTATATCATCAACGAACACTGTCATCGACCGACCGCCAGGCGGACCGTACGTCATACCAACTCTCTTCTCTACGTACGATTCTACGATTCTCTGAAAAGACATGTAATATTAACAAAAGTGACTCCCATAGACAGGAAATTCCTCTGACAGGTTTCAAGTCTCATTATTACATCAATATTGGTTTTACGAGAGGCTTTCAATAAAAAAAGAGAATTATGTTGCCGGTAACTTTTATCAAATGTTTTTTTTTTGATATAGTCGCCTTTTAGCATAATAGACACAGATTCTTTTTTCTAAGCTTAAAATTTGTTTCCTAAAAACTCTTCTGTTCTGGATGAGCACCTCAAAATTCCTGTACTGTAGGGACTACTGCTTCATCATTTTCGAATCTCTGTCCTCTCAGAGGCTCCTTCAACGTTGGAAATAGAAATCACAAGGCGCAAGGTCGGGTGAATATGGAGGACGCTCAAGTATTTCGAAGCCAGCATGTCAAATTGCAGCCATAGGAAGGGCGGACCTGTGCCGAGGCATTATCTTGGTGGAACAAAACTATTTTTGCTAGTTTGAGAGCCCGTAGCAATAGCTCCATCGTCGAGATATTCTGTCATGACCATCCCTTTACTATCCCTAAATTTCTTAGGAGGTGGAGATGATGATCTTTTCCAAATCATATACTGTAATTTTGTTTCTGGATCCTAAGTTTTGTCCAGATATGACACGACTCATTGCGAAACTCAACGACGAACTTAAGATTTAGTCAAGCTCCTAACTAAGCAGCATTTTTGTTTTAGTTTGAAGTTAAAGTTATCCCGTTAAACTTACAAGGACCTGGATACTTTTAATTTTGAGGCAATACATGTAAAGTATGTTTCAAGTTTAATCAATCAAATGCATCGTATCGTAGCACACGTTCTTTTTATCAAACGGTTATAAGAAGAAGTAAGCTGGTAAACTAAACCATAACACACCCCGTGTTATGGTTTAGTTAGATGTTGAAGATGATTTAGTTTAGATTTAAGATTTAAAATGCTTTCAAAGAAGCATATGTAATATACATACAATTATTCTTCAAAAACCAGCTTAGCTGAATAAACAGTCAACGTAAACAAACCTGGAACATATTCGGTGTAGTAGCAGACGAGAAGTTGACCACCTTGAACAGTTTCACCTCATTATCATACTTCTGCATATAACTCTTCAACATCACAGTTTTAGCCGTGCCTTGTTCACCGATCAACAACACAGCTTTGTTCTGTTTAGCTATCGTGTCGATTAGGAAGGATATACAGACGTTGTCCACGTTTGGGGACTAGAATTGAAGCATATTCAGGAATAGTGTCTTGCGGATAGATGTAATCTTCAACGAGCTCACTCCTGAAATGTAAATAAATTCTGTTCAATCTGCTCATATACAAAAGCGCGTTTAATAGATATACGCTTCACCGCGAGTTAGTCAAGATTTTTTTTTACAATTTTTTTAGAATGAATTAGTGATTGTGGTATATTATTAGAAAGGTAATTTTGTTAGCTATCAAATTATTTTGATATCTTAATCAATAATTATTCACCTTGTGTCATGGAACGTAAAAACAAAAACATCATTTTTTCTATCAAAACACCAAATTGTTCCTAAAGTCCTAACATCCTATAAAAGGGCGTTTATGAAAATGGTTCATCAGTCCAATGTTTTAATTTACTGGGAACAGTTAAAAGGAAACCACAGCCACAGAAGCCGCTCAAATCGTCACCCTAATTCAGCAAGGGATGTCTCAGCGTAGTATCGCTCGACAGCTTCACCTAAGCCAGTCCTGTGTGTGTACATGAAATACAGGGAGACTGGGAACTTATTCCATAGACCAAGATCTGGACGACGGCGATGCACTACGTCAAGAGATGATCGATTTATTGTCACCACTTCTCTTCGAAATCGACACGTGCCCGGCGGCGTAGACATCCAGCAGCAGCTCAGAGAAGCTCAGAGGGAGGGCTGTGAACGAGTGGACAGTCAGACGAAGACTCAAAGAAGCGAACTTGACCCCAAAAAGGCAGCCACAGGACCCAAATTGTCTCCAGCCCACCGATAAGCCCGGCTTCAGTTTGCTCGCGATCACTTAGATTGGGATATGGAGCAATGGAGTTGAGTCCTGTTCTCGGACGTAACCAGAATGTGCCTACATGGTAGCGACCGTGGACGTAGTTCATAGGAAACCGGGGAGAGCGATTTGCACAATGCTGTTTTCCGGAAACAGTGGCATACGGGGGTGATCTTGTATGATGTGGGCAGGGATTTCTAATGAAGCAAAAGCTAATTTTTAAACCTGTTAGCGGTATAAACCCCAGAAAGATACTTCAACGACATTCTTCGGAGGCATGTGCGCCCATAAGCCGGGTTTATTGGCGAAGATTTGCCTGCTAATGCACGGTAATGCGCCCTGCAACACCGCTGCAGTGACCTAGAAGATGTCGGCATACCCACACTATACTGGCCACTGGCTAGTAAAATATTGAGGACTGGCCATTGGCCAGGCCTCAGTCCTGACTTGAACCCAATCGACCATATATGGGATGAGCTGAAACGGCGGTTACGAGGAAGATATCCAGCTCCGGCTTCGATAGAAGACCTGAAAAGCTTTAGTCGAAGAGCGGCAGGAAATCCCACAGGATTCCATCAGGAAACTCATTCGGTCAATAAAAAAAACCATTTAAAAGCGGTCATTAGGGCCAAGGGGGTAACTCAAAATATTAAGGGGGTTTAACATAAACATTATTGCAATAATTCCCTAAATTTAGGAAATTTGAATCACTGAAAAACACTGGACTATATTGTGAGAATCTAAATCTGATTTAAGCAATATGCGAATTAGATATTGGTTATTACGAGTTTTGGTTCTTTAGCGTTATTTTTCCATTACATATTGGTCAGTATGCGTCTACTGTCTGTCGATCTGATACGCATAAATCTCCGACCAATGTAAGGTATTTGAGCCACAATAGACAAAAATAAAGCCAGTTTCGCCATTGTCGGATGATAGATAGATTTTAAGAATTTGTATGGAGACGGCCCATCTGTAGACGTTACTTTGGTCGAAGGCAAAAATTGGCAATCGTAGCTAATGTGCGGTCAGCCTTATAGAAATCTATTAACCAGTGTTGCCATAGTCCTTGTTCAGTCACCATGTATTCAAAAGGCATTATCCATTCTTTGGACTTTCCCCCGGGCCAGTCCATACGGATGGGCAGTTTGATCATGTACTCGGCCATTTTGGTTCTAGAATCCAGCTCCAGTACGGAACCCAAAGACCACATCATGGCGAATATGAAGAAACGCTCAAGGTGACGGTCAGTATACACCTCTGAAATTTGTTTTAAGAAAACATTCACGTAATTTTCTTTTTTGACACTACCTATATTTATCTAAAACTTTCTTATTCGGGCAGAAACAAACTTATTTCAAGATAGCTTTATCCGGTTCACATATTATAAAGCAATTTTTACTGTAAGACATTTTAAATTAGCAAGTAAATAGGATATTATTTTGCTATGCATAGCTCATTTATTATACGCATATAACGGGCGTTTACGCTATAAATACCCGTTAAATAGTTCTGTGTGTTCTGATCGCGTAAGTTTAAAAATATTTCTATTTGTAGCTATACTATGATAGATTTTAGGAAATGAAAACATCTGGTATAAGTTTCATTTACTTACTCCCTCCGGGCAATTCGACCATAAGTAGGCCAGTGAGAACATCGACAGCTTGCCTGAAATGATTTTTACAACTTTTTTGGTATTATTATGCATTTGTTTAAATATTTACTCTTCCACAGTCAAAATCAAAGTTTCAAGATTCAGTTTCGTCAAGTTTTAATATATTAAGGGGCCGGCGAAGCATGAATTGCCCATACAAACGTAATACCAAAATGATTTCTAATTAGAGCATATTTTCACCATATTATGCTATTTTTTGTATTCAAATAGTATTTATCTAGGTTCCCTAGATAGCTTTTTATTCAAAATACTTACCTGAAACGAAATGTAAGCGAATCGCATTTTGCATATTTTTAGATCAAAAATGACATGTTTTCTTTCTATTTTATTCGTATTAAAAACAACAATATCTTACGTGTTTTTTTGGTCAGGAACATAGCTTATATTGTCTAGTTACAGAATAGCAACATTTTGGGAATAATAGAAAAAGTTTTCAGTCATCATTGAAGACAAGACAAGACTTGTGTTCAAAATTGGTTAGGAATTCGGTTGTGCCGTAATACCAAAAATGATGACTGAAAACTTTTTCTATTATTCCCAAAATGTTGCTATTCTGTAACTAGACAATATAAGCTATGTTCCTGACCAAAAAACACGTAAGATATTGTTGTTTTTAATACGAATAAAATAGAAAGAAAACATGTCATTTTTGATCTAAAAATATGCAAAATGCGATTCGCTTACATTTCATTTCAGGTAAGTATTTTGAATAAAAAACTATCTAGGAACCTAGATAAATACTATTTGAATACAAAAAATAGCATAATATGGTGAAAATATGCTCTAATTAGAAATCATTTTGGTATTACGTTTGTATGGGCAATTCATGCTTCGCCGGCCCCTTAAGTAAGTAACCTACAATAGATTCAAGCTGTTATTGAATATACCTGATGTAAATGGCTTCAAGAACTTTCATTTTGACAGGTAATTTCTGTTGCACAAACGAATGAACATCATCGTATACTTTGTTGAAGCATTTCGTAGAGAGCTTGCTTCTTTTTCACCTCGTTTCTTGAGCCAACCCTGAATATATGAAATCGAGGGTTTTATTTTTGTTTATTTATTCTTTTTTTTTTAATTTCTGGAAAACCAGCAGCACATGCAAAAACTTAAAATTAAAGATGGTGACCGAAGGCTAATAAAAGGCTTTCACGAGTAAAAATAATAATCGATACATAAAAAGTGGTGGCGTGTGTGTGTGTGTTGTTGTGTGTTGTAACACTTACTTAAAAGGTATTCTACTGAGGATACCATGTCCTAGCTAGCTATATCCTTCAAAAATCAGGTCGTCACTACCTTAGTACATTGTATACCAAACCCATGATATACTGATGAAGTTACGCATTCTCTGCCCAGTTTGCGGTGCGACCTGCCCCCGCCGCAGCTCTACGAGCCGTTGAAGTTCATAGTCACAAAGTGGAGGTATTAAGCAAATCTTTAGACTTTCAAAAAACACATTCAACCAACAATTAGTTGATGCAGAAATAAAACTGAACTTTTACAGCACTTAAAATGTCGCCGTCCCTTTCTTTACGTCAAAATAAAAAGGACAGCGACAATGTTGGTGCTGTCAATTTAGTTGTTGTGTGTCTATTCTACCCATCTTACAAAGCCGGCTGAGCATTGCCCTTCCAGATTTCATTCGACTTTCGTCTACAAGCTATCACATCACTCATATATTATAAATGCAAGTTTGTATGGATGAACGAATGGATGGATGACCGTTTGTTACATCTTTTCGTCAAAACTACTAAATGGATCGGGCTGCATTTTACATAGATATTTTTTGCATAGATGTCAGTCTAGACATGGAATAAAACATTTGCTATTTTTTATCCCATAAATCAATTCCCATGGGATAGAAATAGACTTTGAACGTTTCCATAGAATCAACGCGTGTGAAGCCGTGGGTAGAAACTAGTTATATCTACTTCATCTTTAATAATTATTACTTAAAAGTTTCAATACCTCCAATATTGGGGGCCAGCTGAGCACAGAAGACGAGAGAAACACCATGCCCATCCGACTGACGGTGGCTGGACTGGCATTGTCGACGTTATCCGGCTCAAACACCAGCTTGCTGTTTTGTGCCATTGTTATACGATCTCCATTGGCGAGAGTTAGAGTTTTATTGTCATCCAATACGGAGTTTAGGTTCTCGATCCAAACGGCGTCTACTGGACCATCTATAAAATAAACAAAGAAATGTTTATTATTTTGGTGTGAATATGATTTAAGACGAGGTACTCTATTGTCTAATACCATACTCAACTCGTTTAGTGAAAACAAGATGCGCATGTTTTTTCGTTAAATAAATAAAAAAAAAATAAAAGCTCCGTTTAACAATAAATTTCTAGACAGACT
Source organism: Quercus berberidifolia (assembly GCA_028535905.1). Classification (NCBI taxonomy): domain Eukaryota; kingdom Viridiplantae; phylum Streptophyta; class Magnoliopsida; order Fagales; family Fagaceae; genus Quercus; species Quercus berberidifolia. The sequence continues at coordinate 15,806 of JAPQVW010000576.1, read as the reverse complement.
TCTTACCGAGTGCATGATAAACAAAAATAAAATGTCTAACAAATGCATGGTATACTTTTGCAAAAATTAAACAGTTCAAACCCATCCGTGGACTAGTCTAGCTAACCAACCACCTAACGCTTAAATTGTGTCTTTCAACTCAAGCATTAGTTACTTGTTTTCAACGTTATGGGTGATATCGGTAAGGAACCTATAAAAATCCAGTAAAAACAACATAAAAATATTTACCCAATACAATCCACGTAGTATCAGTTTTCTTGACCTTCAAGGCACGTCTCCATAATGTGGAGAAAATACCGTCTGTCCAGTCGTTGGTTGATACGTCCAAGCGACCGAACATCTGCGGCGCTGTTATAGCCTACAAACAGAAAGATATTGATCAAGCATATTTTTGTTATAGGTACTTGAGTGGAGACCACGACTCGGCAAACGTAGCGTAGGATGCCCTCCGGTCAGGTGGGGTGGTGACCTACGAAAGACAGATGCTGGATGCGACAAGCTGACAGGGTTATGGGAGGCCTATAGCAGTGGAATAATATTATAGTCTGATGATGACGATGATGAGAGACCAGAGGCGTACAAGCAAAGTCTTATACAACTGAATGATCCACCACAGGCTAGTAAAAATATTAATAAGTAGCTGCACCTAACCTTTATTTGACTCTACACTGTTTATAGAGTTGCTTAAAGAGAATGTGCTTCATGATTCTCTTCAAGCTATATATTTATTTCATTTTAAACCTTATTAAGTACACAATAGAGTTCACCTTAGGATTCATCCTTGATTCCCTGTGCGGCTTTCCAAGCTCAGTCAAGGAGGCCATAAGCGTGTGAATGCATGTGGTCTTGCCTGAACCTGTGGGTCCCATAGTCATCAGCCCGTGGCGTACAAGCGAAGTCTCATACAACTGAATAATCTTCAAATTCCAACTGGGGTGGTTTATAAGACCGAATCTGTCCGCGCATAAGGCTATAGCACGTTGCATGTCTCTGAAATTACAAAAAAATATTTTGTACAATATAAAATTGAGCTTAAATTTTAAGCCAAGCTCAATAATTTGGCTAAGGATCGCGATTTATAGAGGGACTGGAGGCCGTCTAGATATCGCGCCTTAGTCCCATAACAGTGGGATGACCATGGCTAGTAAAAATTATAAACAAATTAAGGCTTCTCAAGTTTTATCTTAACGCAACATTAGTAGCTTACCTCCACACCGTTTGGGTCAGCTTCATGCCAGGGAACAGATCCTCAATCAGAGACAGGAATAACGGCTCGTCTTCATCCACTAGCTTTGACACATTCATTTCTCTGAAAATTAATGAGTATAAAACATAGAACAATATTTTTCATTTATCTTGATGAACTCATTTATTCATGCAATATCATTTATTCATAATCTATACACACGTACATGTAGTATATAAAAAAAATTGGAGTAACTTAAATAATTAAACATAATTTCTTTAAATAATTTGACGGTTTTCGGCAGCCGAACTCATCGACGGTATATTACGCTTGATTGATAATTGATAAGCCACGTTTTGAATTTGCGTTGGAATTTCGAAGGCTTGGCGCTTCCGGATATATGTACTATCCCGATTGATCTAAAGGCTTCTCAAACGAGAGCTACTAGTTGTATGGCAAGTTCGAAAAGAATCGGAATACGCAACAGCAGTATGTTACTCGAACTACATTCCCTGTATCTTAACACTACTGAACTGACACCTACAGACTTGCAATTTTTAACCTCCGACGCAAAAATGGGGTGTTACAAGTTAGACGTGTGTTTCTGTGTATCTGGTATACACCGTAGCTCTTAAATGGAATAATTGTTAAGAATCTTGTTTTCTTTGTTTTAAAAGTGACTATCAAGATAATTCTCAGCTTATGACAGAGAATATATAAAAATACTATCGTATAGAATGGACACTCTTCGCCTCCCACCTAACGGAGCTTCCTCACCCCGCCGGCTCCTAGCGTGTCCGACTCGTGTTCCGAACGCAAAGGAAGCACGAAGCGCAGGTGACAAGGGTAATAATTTGGACAGACGACACCGATGATGTTTGATGTTCTGTTTGTTTGAGCCAAACATGAAAACTCAAAACAGAAGAAATTTCGTACGTCCATGTACGAAATTTCTTCTGTTTTGAGGTTTCATTTCACCATTTGTGAGTGAACAATAAAAAGTTAAATGTGTTATGTCATGTCTTTGAGTTATTTCGCAACTGTTTCACTCACACAAAACATTCATAAAGCGACCCTAGACGTCACGCACACATTTACAAGTGTAGCGCAACGCAACACAGTCGCGTATGTATGCGCCCCGACGACGTGGCTTTTGTATGGAGAAATGGTCGAGTGTCCGCCCTGTGCTTGTGATTGTAATACAATTGTTGCAGTTCTCTCATGAAAGTTCAAAGTAAAAAAGTCAGAGCTTTTTGTTAAATTAACTTCACGAACTCGACGAGACTTGCTGTCGAGAAACACAGCTCGGAACCGAGATGCCTGGATATGTCTTGTATCGGAAGCTAAAAGCCACTTTAGATGGCTGAGCCACAGAATTAATTAAGCATGTGCAATTAGCGATTTTGTAAATTTTGTAAGTCAAAATCGTTATTTATCTCGGAATCTGTGACCACTAACTACCACCTTCATATTTATGGAAATGATACTTCGGATTTTTATCTTGGATTTTGTTTTTTAAATATACGTTTGGTGAAAATTTTCTCAATAATATTTTCTTTTTGAAAAATACATGTTTCGCACACATTTTGCTATTTATCTCAGTAACAGCAAACTTTTTTTGGTGGTTTTTGTTTTGTCAAGACACTTAGAGGTATTTCTATACTTAATTTTTCTATTGGTTGCGTAGTTTTCTTATAAATTAACAAAAACTTGATTTTTGCGATTACGCCGTTCTAAAAACGTATGCTCTGTCCCGCTCCTATTAACACGAAATCCTATGCCTATCCTTTTCACAAAATCAAACAGCATGGCATATTGCACATTCTTCAGCAAAAAAACTTTTTAAACTTTCTCGATTTGTTAACATATTAATGAATATTTATCGGGTATTTATCGCGTACCTTGTTTTTGTTTCCCCTACGTTTCCATCGCGTTACAGCGATCGTTGTCACGGGACGACGACGTAAGGGAAACAAAAGCAAGGTACGCGATAAATACCCGATAAATATTCATTAATATTCTTAAGCAAAATTAGCCTGTGCATAATAAAAACTCACTTCAAGACTCTCATCATGATATTCTCTTCAGTGTTGTCGGGGTTGGCACGTTTCTGCGAGCCCATAGTCCGGAGCACCGACAGAATATTGCGAAGACCGAAGTCGTAGTGAACTTGCTTTGATAGTTGTTCCTCGCAAAGCTTGTATAGGGTGAAGAATTTACGAGCTGGAATAGACATTGTGAATATTGAGTTGGAATAGTCCAAAAGTTATAGAACTTTTAGAAGCTTCACATTGGGCATGATTATCAGCATCGTTATCAGCCTTTTCTACTCACTGCTGGGCCATAATGTCAGACGACCTTAGACGACCGACGCTTTGACGACCGACGTGGCGCAGAGGGAGGGTCTGCGTGCGACGTGGAAGGTTGCGGGTTCGATTCCCGCCCGGAACAAATATTTGTGCGCTCCACAGAAATTTGTTCCGGAGGTCTGGATGTTTACTACGTATAATACAAAATATCTATCAATGTAATACACTGTATTATGTTATGTGTATCAGTCATCTAGTACCCATAACACAAGCTCTGCTTAGCTTGGTTATTTATTTATTATTAAATGCCTCTTTTCGTTCAGGTATGATTTTTACTTCAATCCTGCGCGCCAGTATTATTTTGTACGTCAGAATAATCGCGTCCAAAATTAAAATCGATGAACAGAGCGGGTTTCTTCAAGAGATGCTATAACTTACTGCCAACAATTATAGATTGAATACCCTCCTCCGTCCTCGCATTTATTTTCTTTTGACAGCTTGAGTGACAATAAGTCATGCTTTCACCATCATCATCAGCTTATATTAGTCCACTGCTGGACATAGGCCTCCCCTAATGAGCGCCTTAGCCATCCAGCATCTGCCTACAGTCTTTCGCAGATTGTCATTCCACCTGGCCGGAGTGTATCAACAATTAGGAAGCTTCATAGGCGTGTCTGTGTCAAAAAGAAAATAAATGTGTGGACGGAGTATAAAGGCACATAGCAACTAATGCTTTAGTTAGAATTAAGATTGATGAGCGCAGGGCAGTGCCATCGTAGATCGCATTCCTAGCAAGTGTGCCCTGCGAGTTATTGCTCTTTAATAGCCCACAGGCGATGGTTATACCACTTAAACACAGATGATGATGAATGCAAACTTAAGAGTTTAAAAACAATAGAAACGATAAAGTCTCACCCAGCAAAATGTTCTCTTTGAACCCGCAGCTAGCCAACTTGACTCGGATGATGATCTGCCTGTCGGGAACCATCATGGCTACAGAACGGAACTGGATCTTGAGATTCTCTGGCAGTTCCTGACGTCCCGCGTACCCAGGGTTCATCGTGATGATGAATCCAAACTCGGGGTTCAATGTTACTGTGTCACCATCACTGAAACACAATACAGTTTATAAAGCCTTCAACCTTAATTTTTTAGCGAAGAGTATACACTTAATGGTGGGTCACACAGCATTAATTAGCCCCAATGTAAGCAGACCTTGTATTATGGATAACTGAATATTGACGCTGTTATAAGGTAACTGCCGAAGGTAATAGTAGAATTTGATTTTTATCTCTTTTCTCTATCCATCGAACTATTGGCTAACATATGGTTTGTCTTGATTGCCACAATGCAACGCGGTCCTTATTATACGAAAGTCACTGAGTTTGTTATAGGTATCATACGTCACCTCTAAACATGCCTAGCTAAGCCGTGAAAGAAAAAATACCTGAATATGAAAAAGTCCTTCTTCTCCCTCCTAGCGGTGAGACAGATGTAGATTTGCTGCGCCGCCACGGAGAGTACGGGCAGCTCAATTCTGTTGAACTCATCGAAGCAACCCCACGTGCCGGACTGCGCTAGGCCTTTGTAAATACGCCCCAAACCTACAATATTAGGTTATGATTAATTTAGCATAATGTACAGTAGCCTTGCAAAATGTGCCACATGCACATAAGTCGAATAATAAATGTCGTTCGGTGCGTTCAACTTTACACCCATCCATTCACAGATACCTATGCCAAAGAAGTAGCCATATAGCATTACTTATAAATTATAGTTTAAAAAACTAAAAAAACACGCTTTTATTGTCAATCGAACTAAAAACTAGGAAATAATTTTTGATGACAAAGAGTTTAATATAACTGTAGTAGCAGATGAAACAATTAATCATAATGAATCGCCTCAAAACAAATTTATAATAAAATTTAAGTTATTAACACAATAATTGAATTCAGAGGAAAAAGCGTGGGGTGCTTGATATTTTTAAATATTACAATCATCTTATTGGCAGTTATGAACTGCAGTAAAATGCACCCCACGCTTTTTACTCTGAATTGAATTATTGTGTTAATAACTTAAATTTTATTATAAATTTGTTTTGAGGCGATTCATTATGATTAATTGTTTCATCTGCTACTACAGTTATATTAAACTCTTTTTCATCAAAAATTATTTCCTAGTTTTTAGTTCGATTGACAATAAAAGCGTGTTTTTTTAGTTTTTTAAACTATAATTTATTTTTCATTTTTTAGTCTGTGACAAACTCATATATTGGGGAATTAATTAATTTAATTATAATTTAATTAATTAATTTCAATCGCGCGCTAGCTTTATCTTTCTCCCTCTCCTACAGAGGATCTACAAAAGAATTTATTAATCCTGGTAAATCCATCAATACATAGTATAAAACAAAGTCGCTTCCCGTCTGTCTGTCCCTATGTATGCTTAGATCTTTAAAACTAAGCAACGGATTTTGATGTGGTTTCTTTTAATAGATAGAGTAATTCAAGAGGAAGGTTTATATGTATAATAAATGCATAATATAGTAGAGAAACAATTATCATTTTAGAGGTTTCTAATGTGATGTCGTAAATAAACACATTTTTTTGCGCTTACATTGCAAATGCTGGGTGAACCCTACGAGATAGAATAATATAATGTACTACAGTATTGTACACCTTAGAAAGGTCTACAAAAAAGTCTACCATGGTATATGTCTATCTCTTAGGGATAACCCACAATAACCATTTTTTATCCTTTACTTTCGCACCCGTGCGAAGCCGGGGCGGGTCGCTAGTTAAGGAAAACTATTATTAAATTATTGCATTGTCATCGGTCCTTGATACGTATGCAAAGTTTCAAATCAATCAGACTTCTGGAAGTTGGTGAAAATTATGTTCAAAGATTCCATTACATACATACATACGTACATACATACGTACATACATACATACAGCCCGAGCTAATAAAAGCGTGTGTAAAAACGTATAAAACTGACGGGAAAACCGATGGAGGCGGCCTGTCACCTGACTAAAGACTAAGAATCGTCGAAGCATGGTGTATAAAAATATCAAAATTCAGAAGGTTTCTAAAATTTGAATAGACACCAAATTTTACTAGAAAGCTCGTGCTGCATATTGTAGAAAGTCTGCCTTACGGCCAGTTTCTACCACTAAAACGGAACGGACATATTCAACACATTGTAAAGCTTTTTTGACACCATGCTCGTTATTTCTACCCCCATCCGCTTTCTTACTTAGCATGCCTTACCCAATGACTATGCCGGCAATACAGCGATTAACTTGCCCAGAGTCCTTGATGGTCGCACTCATACCTGTATCCGCGGACCGCACGCCCGCGAGAGAGTTATGTAGTATCTATCCTTACCCTAGGCAGGTCTCACCTCTAAAGTCCATCTGATCGGAGCAGTTGAACACGATGACCAGCTTGCCCAGAGTCCGTGCCATGTCCTTCGTGGTCTCAGTCTTGCCTGTGCCCGCAGGCCCTGCAGGCGCGGCCCCCATGCTCATGCCGCACGCTTGCGAGATAGTTATGTAGCATCTATCGGTAAGCGGTGTGATTACAAGACGCTCGGTTATGCCCAGGTATTCGTTCTGTAAGACAAAATGAAGAGTAAACATACTGCTATAGAACTTGGCTTGGCGCCTCTAGTGAGAGTTATGTAGGTATAGTATCTATCAGTCAGCGGTGTGATTACAAGACGCTCGGTTATGCCCAGGTATTCGGTCCATAGAACAAAATTAACACTTTTACTGGACTGCACAGCCTCTGCGGTGTGACATGGAGGGGTGGTCCTAAGCTAAAGATGCGCGATTGTGAATGATTCCTTTCGAATATTCGACTTCACAAATAATAATAATAAACATATTTACAAATCATTCGAATAATTCAAATGATACGGTAAATTAGTAACTAATTTGGTTAGTAGTCGCGAGTCGTTCGACCGTCCAACTCGGTCTCCATTCGTTATTCGTCGTGGATAGTCGGTTTAGTTAGAGAGAGAGGTAGATAGTCGTGTTGAGCGGAGCGGCCTTAGTTAGAAAGAGACAGTATATATACTTATAGATATATACTTATAGATAGTATATAGATATCTTTCATTCGACTTTGAAGATTAGTATATTACTAATTTTCAAGTCGAATGAGTAAATTAGTAGTAGTCGATTATTCGACTTGTCAGATCATTCACAGTCGCGCATGTTTAGCCTCAGCTTCACCGTGTTGAACTTAGCGGTGTGCGGCAGATAATTATTAGAAGTTAGAGTATAGGAAGATAGTAGATAATTATTATTAATGGTTAGTAGTTATGTTAGTTATGTAAGTTAGTAGTTATGGAACTTGGCTTGACAGCTTGATCTCTTCAATCCTATCGGTGAAGTGCGAATTGAACCCTGTTTTCACTTTATTCATGTGTTTGGTGGAATATCGATCGGTAAGCGGCGGACCTCTCACACATGCCGTCTGAAGTACATTACCTGATATAAGAAATCTACATCAGTGATCGATACAATGCAGTCATCACTATCGTCAAAGTAATAGAAACGGGCCTGCTTCTGCCACTCAAAGTCCATAGGTGTTTTTACCCTCATTCTCACTAAATCATCGAAGATATCTCTGAAATAGAGTAGATGCGGTAGTAATCGTCTCAATCGTAAAGTATTTCCTTTGTTATGTGACTAATAGCAAAGCAAATTAGGTGGAAAGATTAGCTAACGGCCGATAAATCATTTACATTATTCTGCGCCCCTTGCAATTGACACCAGTTTAAACCTGTTTTTTGTATTCGGGGATGAGTTCAGTGATTCAGTTTAACAAGTAATCAAGAATTTACTAAAATTCGACTAAAATGAATAAGTAGTCGGGTAAAAATCATATAGGTACTCATGCCTGAATAAAGGTACATTGGGTATCTAAATAACTCTCAATGACCAATTATTGATCATATTATCAGCCCACAAATGTCCACAGCTGGACATAGGTTTCGCCCATACGATGCCACAAATTGGGGTTCTGAGCCGCATCCATCCATCGACTCCCTATAGGTAATAATAATACAAAGTCTCATAGGTCATGAAGTCGTACCTTTGATGCACATGAATGGTAATCATAGTCTCAATTCTGGTGCGATCCAGCGGGTTCAAATCCATGACAGTCTGGTCGATAAGTCCGTTCAATAGATCCAAAAACTTCAGATTTGTGATCCTCATAATGAACTTGTCAGCTTTGGCCTTCTTCAGTGCGTATTCCGCGTCACTCGTCCAAAGGATTTGCATTCCTAGAAGACCAGCCTGAGAAATAAAGTTAAAGTTACAAATGAGAACGCAGCTGATTTATAGTGTGCTAATTAAAAACTATTGAACCATTTTAGCTGCTATTCGGATCATCAATTCCATTACCTTGGATAAAAATCTCATATTTTTTTTATCTCACAAACTACCTTAGTTTTTTGCATATCAAAAATCATCAATCTGTAATTTTTTCACTTAATATTTTTAAACTTTATAATTTCCTATCGCGGGCGGTTGACTCGGGAGCTATCATAGGGCCAAACATTGTTGATTACATTTTTAGTCCAACTTGACTCAGAGATCGTTGCTCGCGTAATCAATAACCAAACAAGTGCAAGTACATCAAATGATAAACTTAAATTACCTGCCCAGGGAAATTCCAGAATCCGACCAAGAACTCAAATTCTGGATCACCAGCCATAGTTTGAGCGATATTCGCAACGAAGTTTCTGCATGCTTCTTTCATTGCAGCTAAGAGAACGTTTAACCATATCTGAAATATTCGAAAATGGTTATTGAACATTTCAGAAAGATTATCCAAAACCTTCACTGTGCTGTGGCAACACTACGCCCTTAAACTGAACGTACAAACGGCTCTGTTGGAAGCCTAGCGATTGTTGTCAAGTCAATACAACCAACACCAACAGCGTGTGTTACCGTGAATTAAGTTTGATATTTTATTTCTGCTGATTTTATTGTATATTTTAATATTTAATCTAAAATAATGATTATAAAATCACCTCAACACCGCCTATGCAATTAACAGGATGTTCCAAGGGAATCGTTTCTCCGTTATCAGAGTTCATGGCCGTTATCCTCTCCTTATCATCAAATTCGACAGTGTACAGTGCGTCGAAAATACTCGGCAAGTGAGGCTGAAATTATGTTATTATTTTTGTTTAGAATACCTACTGAGCGTATTGGAATGCTGGCAAATTTTGGTAAGTGATTTATAGTGAATTAAAGCTTGGAATTTTATTGATTTTGCGAACATAACACACTCTGACACAAACAAAACTTTAGTCACACACTTGTAATATGCAATAATCACAATGCATACACAATATCTACATCTACATATGCTAGTCCACTGTTGGACATAAGGCTCCCCTGATATCCGCCATAATGGTTATTTTCATTAATAGGAGTAAGGCATTACTCCTATTAATCCATCAAATAACACCCCCACGCTCGGCATGTCCGTTGGGAATCTCACTTCGGTGGTAGATCTGTTTTGCAAGGGATGCTGCTGTCTACCCCCCGGTGGATATCCCTTAGTCACCTCTTATGTCATCCGCGGGAAAAATTGGGGTGGGCAATTTCTACGCCGGCATCAAACGGCTTCCTACACGATTCAATATACCTGGATAGAATGCGGATCGGAAGCTTGTCCCAGGATCTCGAGCAATACCGGGTCGGAAACGAAAAAGAATCGAGGGAAGATAAGTCGTTTCGTCTCCAAATAGCCAGTGAGAGACTTCTGACAAGCCTCCAGTTGCTCGAACAAATGCGGCAGCAGTTGTTTCAGTGTATCGTCCGAAGTGCAAACCTCTACGCAGTTGACTATGTCACGGGCGCGGTACATTATCTTCACGTAGGTTTTGTCGATACTCTGGAAAAGTTGGTGAGATATTTAATGTAGGTTATTTCCTTTATGAACTATTGTGACCAACGTGACCATAGTATAAACTGGAATACGTCGAAAATGATTTATTATTTTACTCATAAACGCAAGTCATCTGGTCATTATTTTGACAACCTTCTTTGAGCAATGTCGGCCTTGCCGGCTTAGTCGAAAAGGCGCTAGCATTTTCCATTATTGTCGAGTTTTGTTTCGGGTGCTAATTCTTACTATAATAAAATTTATGTACTAAGCTGATTTTGTTTATTTTTTGTGCTTGTTTTATACGGTCCTTACTTTTATTTGTATTTTCATTTTTTTTAATTACTCGCATCGTTTGAATAAAGTACTATCAACAACAACAACAACTACAAGCATTGGTCCGGAATGACTACACTGCAGGCCACGCTATGATGACTTCAGGTCATCATAGCGTAAGCGCAGCTAAGCTTCTCGTCCTTTAAGCTTGGTCAGCCTCGGCCTTCGGTCTTGGCTTTTATTTCAGCTTGTCTATCAAGGGCTGCAATGCTGACTGCGCTGTGATGACCTGGATCTGCGCTACGCTGCGCTTTCGGTCGTCATCATCGCAGCCAGCAATCCAGTCATTGCAGACCTTATTGCAGTACTGAAATTTTACGTCTGTCAACACTGCAAAGGAGCATGTAATCTAAAAATTATTTAGACCTAGTTTTCTTTTCCTAGTCAACTTTATGACCTTACATAAGACAAGGTTCGTATAGGCAAATCGATCCGTTTATTACCATTTGCCCGAGGCTTCACACGAAAAAAAAACAAAAATCTCAAAAGATCACGTCTTCACAAACTTTTAAATAATAGTAGGATAGGAATATCTTCTTAAAGTTTAAAACTAACAGCAAATCGCTTGGTTTCCGCCGGCAGTTGCTTAGAGATATCGCCACCGACAAACACAGCTTCCAGATACATCCACAAATTCTGAACTACGAGCCATCTCTCAATGATGTCACTGGTGCTGACTAGTTTGTTGATCCACAAGAGAATATCCCTTTTGAACGGCGCATTGTATCTAGCCAAAGTAACATTTTTATGAATAACAACTAAAAGGAACAAGGGTTTTATGTGTATTTCCCGTTTTTATAGAACTGGTTAATATCACAATAATAAATAATGCTGGACAATTTACACTGAACTAAGCAGAGCTTGTTTATGTCCTTTTCATTGACTGCACTGGTGCATATACATATCCTAGTCAAAAATAAGATGATTGTAATATTTAAAAATATCAAGCACCCCACGCTTTTTACTCTGAATTGAATTATTGTGTTAATAACTTAAAATTTATTATAAATTTGTTTTGAGGTGATTCATTATGATTAATTGTTTCATCTGCTACTACAGTTATATTAAACTCTTTGTCATCAAAAAATATTTTCTAGTTTTTAGTTCGATTGGCAGTAAAAGCGAGTTTTTTGACACTATAATTTATTTTTCATTTTTAGTCTGTGACAAACTCATATATTTGTGAATTAATTAATTTAATTATAATTTAATTAATTAATTTCAATCGCTCGCTAGCTTTATCTTTCTCCCTCTCCTACAGAGGATCTACAAAAGCATTTATTAATCCTGGCAAATCCATTAAGGATAATGGGAAACTATTATTAAATGATTGCATTGTCATCGGTCCTTGATACGTATGCAAAGTTTCAAATTAATCAGACTTCTGGAAATTGGTGAAAATTATGTTCAATGATTCCATTACATATGTACATACATACAGGCCGAGCTAATAAAAGCGTGTTAATAAGAAAGACATGGTTTTATCATCAATATTTTTGGTGGGATATCATCATTACGACGACGTTTTAAGAGAAGCCTGTAAACAGATTACATATTGGTTTGACGACCGATGTGGCGCAGCGGGCGAAGGTCTGCCTGCGACGCGGAAGGTTGCGGGTTCGATTCCCGCCCAGAACAAATATTTGTGCGTTCCACAGAAATTTGTTCTGGAGGTCTGGGTGTTTACTATGTATGATAAAAAATATCTATCTATGTATTATGTGTATTAGTCATCTAGTACCCATAACACAAGCTCTGCTTATCGTGGGGCTAGATGGTGCTGTGTGAATTGTCTGGCATTATTTATTTATTTATTTTGGGGCCTTACAGTAATTGAAACAACTGACCTGTTGGAAGCTAATGAGTTCAAAATCATCAAAGAATCCTCTAACATCGTGATAATGTCTACTGCGTCTCCCGCCTTCAGTAACAATTCTCCTCTGTTTTTGAAATGGGCGAATGTTAGATCTACCACGGCCCAGTCTGCTATAATTTGCTTCAGTTTTGCTTCTATGTCCTTTTCTTTGACTGCACTGATGCAGATATCCTAGTCAGAGATTAGAAAGAATTTACCGATTGGAAAAAAAAAAACTAATTTTAAATGGTTTATCATTGGTGTTTATTTAATGGGTATAGAAGTAAACTAGCCTCATTTCAACACTTAAAATAGTGATATCGTCAAATGAAATGAAATGAAGTGAATGTTGAGTCTATGTCCAGCAGTATCGCTGAGATATTATCTCATCATCATCATCATCAACATATCTTAGGCCACCGCTGGACATAGGCCTCCCCTAATGAGCGCCATAGCCCCTGTCTTCAGCTTGCCGCATCCAGGATCTGCCTGCAGTCTTTCGTAGATCGTCATCCCATCTTGACGGAGAGCGTCCTACACTACGTTTGCCGAGTCGTGGTCTCCACTCAAGGACACTATCTATATATATAAATAAAAATGAATCGCCGAAATGTATGTACGTGCATGAGTTCCGAACGACTGCACCAAATTCGATAATTCTTTTTTTGTATTCGTTATTGCGAGGAAAAGGTTTATACAAAAATATAAAAATGAATCGCAAAATGTGTTCGTAAGCGCATAACTCAACAACGCCTGGACCAATTTGGCCAATTCTTTTTTTTAAATGTTCGTTGAAGTTCCAGGATGGTTTTACGGCAAGAAAAACTAGCGACCGGCCCGGTTTTGCACGGGTGCAATTTAGAAAATGCTAAAGATATACCCGTGCGAAGCCGGGGCGTGTCGCTAGTACAAAATAAAATTTCAAAAAATCGAAAAGATTTAAAAAAAAAATCATAATAATGAAAAGTAATATGGCGGTACGAAGTTCGTCGGGCAGCTAGTTTCTGGTAATATCCGGCAGACCGCCTGCTAGATGGGCCGATGATATTACCATGACTGCCAACAAAACCTTCATTTGATCAGCCCAAGACCGATGTGAGTGGGATAAATAGGAGAAATCCTACACCCAGCAGTGGGTTGATACGGGCTAAGGATGATGATGAATATTCAGCGGCAGATTTACCTCAACATCTTCTTTATTTTTGAGCAATGGCGCCTCCATTACGTTAGCCAAAGTAAACGCCTCAGATTCGACGTCGAGTACGCAGTCTGAAACACGAGAAATCTACTGTCGCTGTGTTTGCATGCGTAAATGACTACCATTGTTTATGCGTGTTTATAAGTTAATCCTCATTATTATTTTTTATAGAACTCTCGTGTCTTGTTAAACCTAATCTAGGATTACTTCGTTTAAGGCGAAATGGGATCGTGGTGGCGAGGCGCTGCGGCCGACTGATAGATAAAAGGCGACTGAGAGCCGCGTTATGGACGGCCCGCGCGCAATTTTACTGGACGTTATTTACAAATGTATTTTTTACTACAAAATAATACTCTTTCGCAATAAAATGAAACCATAATCGTCTAAAGTATTTATTATGGAACACGTAGACAAAATTTCATTGACATATGGTTAACAACTAGCAAATAAAACTGCTTTTCCCGTAGAAGTATCTCTCTAAAAATGAAGATTTAGAGGAAACTTTGCGATTTTTTTGTATCGAGTCAAGTTTAATCATGTTTCGACTCCCATAATTTACTAACTTGAAACCTAAACTTTTGACTGTTATCAAAAAGAAATTAAAAATCGATGTTTTTAGCATTAAAATTGATTTTCCGTACAGTGAAAACGTGGGTTTTGGGACTCACTTCACCTTAAGTGTAGCGGCACATCAGCAAAAGGTACGGCGACGAAAATTTAGCGACTGCGGCTGAAGTTTCGGTCGTAATATTCCGTTGGTATGGACAAATCAAACGCACAGAACGCGGCCTTTTGTTAAGTGCACTATGCGACAGAAAATTACGAGCGTCGTCGTCAGTCGGTCTCGGTACCTAGGGGTGTGCGCTTGTGACGTACGTACGTAAAATGTATTTTATTACATCATAGAGGGCTTAGACGAAGAAGTAAAAAAAAACATCACCTTTTGGTGCATCACGCGACGCGTTACGCGCGCCGAACTTTCCGTCGCGTAACGCGTCGCGTGATGTGTCGCTTGTTATGCAAAATATATTGAATGCGTTTGGGCTGAAATAATCGCTCTAAGGCAGGTTCGGCGCTACGCTGAACGCGACGTAATTTCGTTGATGTGTCATAGGAACTTGAAAAACACTGCGAGCGTATTGAACCGAACGACCGGCGCCGTACGTTCCGCAGATGTGTCGCGACACTAAGACTCTACTTACCAGAAATCATATTATATTTTTGACAATAACGTTATCTAGCTATCTACTAACAACTATTGCCGAACTCACAACACCTATCAATAATGATTGGAGCAATAACAAATTTATTCAGAAAATAAATTGCCCTCAGATCATCATAGCTCAGAGTTCGGTTACTCGATAGTACCAAGATGTTCCATTTTTAAGGGACTTGCGAAGTTACATGTCCCACAGCACAGGCGCTATACTAAATCCCATACAAAAACTCTCACCAAAACGTCTCGACACCGTCGTTAACAGGTACAGTCACCTCAGGGCTCAGGTAGGTACATACTTCTGCTATCAAGAACAGATTAGGGAACGTACCCACACTACGTGACTCATTTTTTTCAATATTTCGACCCCCTCCCCGGTTTACCACCCGTAGTATATGCCAAGACCCCTAGTTTTCACGTAGTTAATCATTTTGTGCAAACAATAAGTTAAAAAAAAAACAAAATTGGCTTTATTTATCTTTATTAATACAACGCTTGCCGCGTAATGCCAAGAGTGCGTGCATACTTCACGTAGTATGAATATAGCTATACTTCACGTAGTATGAATATAGCTATAGTTCACGTAGTATGGGTACGTTCCCTTAGTATAACTTCTTCATCAGCATATACGCCCGCTGCTGAACATGCCTGCTCCATCAAGGGAAGTTATGCCATAATAACCACGCTTAGCAGACGGGTTTGTGATCGCAGTGGAGGTGTTAAAATGAACCGAAGGACACTGCTGCCGTTCCTCTGGGTAGATTTTATATTATAGTGTATAGTCAGCTCTTACG
>JAPQVW010000575.1:0-7500 GCA_028535905.1 Quercus berberidifolia | reverse complement strand
TGTCAACTTTTCTGAAATGATACAAAGAAAGATATCTTTGTTTACAATACAAAAAATCTCCTATAATGAATTGTACAATGATTGGAGTTATGCCAATGAAGAAAAAAGGAACAACATAAGCAAAAAATTGATACATAGATCAGAAACTTTAGATACGGGATTTCTTGCTCCGGATGTACTCGAAAAAAGAATTCTATTGTCTAATAATAATAATGAGACTCAAAAAGAATATTTAAACTAAAATATATGATCCTTTATTGAACGGACCCTATCGCGGCCAAATCAAAAAATGGTTTTTATTCTCAATCAGGAAGAAATTTTGGTAAATAAAATGCATGGCATACTTATTAGTACCAATTACACAGAATTTGACCAGAAAGTGGATTTATTTGATCGAAAATCATTAGGAAAAGAAATTACTTATTTACTAAGTAAGGTTGCAGTAAAATCAACATCAAATTTTAATTTGAAAGCAATTTTTTTATTTCCATTTACTGAAAACAAACAAGTAAGAATTGATTCAGAAGATCGAATAAAAATTTTAAAACTTTTTATTCGATCAAGTTATAATGGATCCCAAGGATGAAACAATTAGCCAAAAAGATATTAATATTGGAATAAATGAAATCAGTAAAAAAGTCCCTCGATGGTCATACAAATTAATCGATGAGTTGGAACAACAGGAAAGAGACAAGGAAGACCATGTGGTAGAGGATCATGAAATTCGTTCAAGAAAAGCCAAACGTGTCGTAATTTTGACTGATACTACGAAGAATACCGATACTAATACTAATAACAAAGATACTGATAATCCTGATGAAACTGACGAGGTAGCTTTGATCCGTTATTCACAACAATCGGATTTCGTCGAGATATAATAAAGGGCTCTATGCGAGCTCAAAGGCGTAAAACAGTTATTGTGGAACTGTTTGAAGCAAATGTACATTCACCCTTTTTTTTGGATAGACTGGGCACCCCCCCCCTTTTTTCTTTTGATATCCCCGAGCGGCTGAAGGCATTTTTCCAAATTGGATTTGGAAAAAAAAAAAAATTATAATTTCGGATTATACAGAGGAAAATAAAAAGGAAAGTGAGAAACAGAGGAGACAAAAGAGAAAAATACAACAGAGATGAGAAAACTCGTATAGAAAATAGCAGAGGCCTGGGATAGCCTTATAGTTGCTCAAGTAATAAGAGGTTCTTTATTAGTAACACAATCGATTCTTAGAAAATATATTCTATTACCTTCATTGATAATAGCTAAAAATACTCTTCGTATACTATTATTTCAATTTCCCGAATGGTCCGAGGATTTAAAGGATTGGAATAAAGAAATGCATGTTAAATGCACTTATAACGGCGTTCAATTATCAGAAAAAGAATTTCCGAAAAAACTGGTTAACAGACGGTATTCAGATAAAGATCCTATTTCCTTTCGTTTGAAACCTTGGCACAGATCTAAGTTACGACCCCTAATAAAGATCCAATTAAAAAGGAAGGTAAAGGACAAAAAAAACGATTTTTGTTTTTTAACAGTTTGGGGAATGGAAGCGGAACTGCCTTTTGGTTATCCCGAAAACGGCTTTCCTTTTTTGAACCCCTTTTTAAAAGAACTCGAAAAAAAAATTTCAAATTGAAACAAAAGTGCTTTCTAGTTATAAAAGTTTTAAAAGAAAGAACCAAATTTTTTCTAAATGTAGCAAAAGAAACAAAAAAATGGGTCATCAAAGTCATTATATTTCTAAAAAAAATAAGAAAAGAATTCTCAAAAATAAATCTATTATTATTATTTGGATTGAAAAAATAGAAATATATGAATTGAGTGAAACTCAAAAAGAAAAAAATTCAACAATTCATAATCAAATGAGTCACGAATCGTCCATTAAATTCGATATATGGATGGGGAAACTTATTCATTGACAGAAAAAAAAATGAAAGATCTGATGAATAGAACAAACACAATCATAAATAAAATAAAAACAATTAAAAAAGACAAGAGAAGAAGATTTATAACTGCAGAGAGAAATATTAACCCTAACAAAATAAGTTATGACGAGAAAGATTAGAATCACCAAAAAATATTTGGCAGATATTAAAAAACGAAAAAATCTTCGATTACTTCGTAAATCACATTATTTTGTAAAATTATTTATTGAAAAGCTATACATGGATATCCTTGTATGTATCATTAATATACCTAGAATCAATGCACAGCTCTTTCTTGAATTAACAAAAAAAGTTATTAATAAATACATTTACAATAATGAAGCAAATCGGGAAGAATTGATAAAACAAATCAAAGTATATTTAACTTTAGTTCGACTATAAAAAAAGTCACTTTGTATTATTAAAAAAAATGCAAAGATTTTTGGGGACTTATCTTACTTGTCACAAGCATATGTATTTTATAAATTATCGCAAACCCCAGTCAATAACCTAGATAAGTTAAGATCCGTCTTTAAATATTACGGAACATCTTTTTTCTTAAGAATGAAATAAGGGAGTATTTTGTTGGAACGCAAGGAATATTTGATTCTGAATTCAGACATAAAAAATCTCCAAATTATGGAATTAATGAATGGAAAAACTGGCTAAAGGGTCATTATCAATATCAATACGATTTATCTCAGATTAAATGGTCTAGATTAGTAACACAAAAATGGCGAACTAGGTTCAACCATATGACTAAAAATAAAGATCTCAATAAATGTGAGTCATATGAATATGAAAAAACCCAATTTATTCATTACGAAAAAGCAAAAGATTTGAAATAGAACCATTACCAAATCAAAAACAATATAAATATGATCTTTTATCGTATAAATCTATTAATTATGAAAATAAGAGAGATTCATATATTTATGGATTGCCATTACAAGTAAATAATAACCAAGAGATTTCTTATAATTACAATACGCCTAAACGCAAATTATTTGATATGCTGGGAGGTATCCTTATCCATAATTCTCTCGTCGAAGATGATAATCTAGATATAGAAAAAAATTCAGATAGAAAATATTTGGATTGGAAAATCTCCATTTTTGTCTTAGAAAGAAGATCAATATTAAGGCCTGGGTCGATATTGATAACGTTACCAACAGGAATAAAAATACTAAGACTGGGTTTAATAATTGTCAAATAATCGATAAAATTGATAAGAAAGGCCTTTTTTATCTGACGATTCATCAAGATCAGAAAATTAACCCATCCAATCAACAAGGTTTTTTCTTTGATTGGATGGGAAAGAATGAAGAAAATACTAAGTCATCCCATATCGAATCTAGAACTTTGGTTTTTCCCAGAATTTGTGATACTTTATAATACATATAAGATTAAACATGGGTCATACCAATAAAATTACTTTTTTTTAATTTTAATGTAAACGAAAATGTTACTAAACAGAAAAGCATCACTGGAAATAAAAAAAGTTTTACATTATCGAATGAAAAAACTCTTGAATTAGAAAATAGAAATCAAATAGAAAAAGAATTCGCGGACCAAGTGGATCCTGAAGCGTCTCTCTCAAACCAAGAAAAAGATGTTGAAGAAGATTCTAGGGATTAGACATAAAAAAACGTAGAAACAAAAAGCAATACAAGACTAACACGGAAACAGAACTTGAGTTATTCCTAAAAAGGTATTTTCATTTTCAATTGAGATGGGATGATTCTTTAAATCAAAAAATAATCAATAACATCAAAGTATATTGTCTCCTGCTTAGACTGAAAAATCCAAGAGAAATTGCTATATCCGCTATTCAAAGGGAAGAAAATGAGTCTGGATATTCTGATGGTCGGAAGGGTTTAACTTTTACAGAATTGATGAAAAAGGGAATATTGATTATCGAACCAGTACGTCTGTCTGTAAAAACGGATGGACAATTTTTTATATATCAAACCATAGGTATCTCATTGGTTCATAAGAGTAAGCAGCAGCAAAGTCATCAAAGATACCTAGAAAAAAGCCCGGCCTGTCTTCATAAGAATAAGAAGGATTTTGATGAATCCATTGCACTACATAAAAAAATGACTGGAAATAGAGACAAAAATTAATTATGATTTTATTTTTCCTGAAAAAATTTTATCCCCAAGGCGTCGTAGAGAATTGAGAATTCGAATTTGTTTCCATTCGGGGAATGGAAACGGTTTTATACATAGAAATACGGTATTTTGCAATGTAAATAAGTTAAAAAATTGCAATTGCGATCAAGTTTTGAATAAAAGAAAAGAGCTTTATAGAGATAAAAATAAACTAATTAAATTAAAGTTCTTTCTTTGGCCCAATTATCGATTAGAAGATTTATCTTGTATGAATCGCTATTGGTTTGATACCAATAATGGTAGTCGTTTCAGTCTGATAAGGATTCAGATATATCCGCTATTGAAAATTCATTAATGGTACATTTTGACTCGATTCCCGTACCATAGCGAGTATATGAGACAAAGAAATAACACCCCCATTATCTTATTATCTTACACATCATTCTGATACAGGATACTTAATTTAATGACGCGTTGAATTATATTAATATTTATTCGATCTAGAAATGAATCAACAAAGTCATCTTATTTATTTTCAGGTCTAATTTTTTTTTTTATTTTTTGTGAGTGGAAAAATAGACCATACTTTGTGTATAGTATATCCTATCCGAATACAATTTTAAAATTGGATTGATTATTGATTATTGACTACTAAAATAAGTAAGTTTGTTTGACAAAATTAAGACTTCTTAACGAAATTAAGAATTATTGTGTATAGCAAATTAAAATGAGTGTAATTATTATTACTGATCAATAAATATATGGATAAAAATATCTAAAAAAAAAGAGAGAGGGGCGATTCATTTTTATGGTACAAAAACTCATTCATCTCGCTTATTTCGCAGAAGAAAAAGAAGAAAACAGGGGATCTGTTGAATTTCAAGTATTTAGTTGGACCAATAAAATAAGAAGACTTACTTCACATTTGGAATTGCACAGAAAAGACTATTCCTCTCAAGAGGTCTACGTAAAATTCTGGGAAAACGTCAACGATGCTGTCTTATTTGTCAAAGAAAAAGAGAGTACTTTATAAATACTTAATAAATCAGTTGGGTATTCGAGAATCAAAAACTCGTTAATTTTAAGAGTCATTTTGAACTATTTGCTTTATTAGATCTTGAATTTTGATAAACTGTTTTTCGTTTTACGCAATTCGTAGAAGAATGAATCGAGGAAAAACTTATGAATATACCAGTTACAAGAAAGGATCTCATGATAGTCAATATGGGCCCCCACCACCCGTCAATGCATGGTGTTCTTCGACTCGTCGTTACTCTGGACGGCGAAGATGTTATTGACTGTGAACCAATATTGGGTTATTTACACAGAGGGATGGAAAAAATTGCGGAAAACCGAACTATTATACAATATCTGCCTTATGTAACCCGTTGGGATTATTTAGCTACTATGTTCACAGAAGCAATAACTGTAAATGGGCCAGAACGGCTAGGAAATATTCAAGTACCGAAAAGAGCTAGTTTATATCAGAGTAATTATGTTGGAATTGAGTCGTATAGCTTCTCATTTGTTATGGCTCGGCCCTTTCATGGCAGATATTGGTGCACAGACTCCTTTCTTCTATATTTTCAGAGAAAGAGAATTAGTATATGATCTATTCGAAGCTGCTACGGGTATGAGAATGATGCATAATTATTTTCGTATCGGAGGAGTGGCGGCTGATCTACCTTATGGATGGATAGATAAATGTTTGGATTTCTGCGATTATTTTTTAACAGGAGTTACTGAATATCAAAAACTTATTACAAGAAATCCTATTTTTTTAGAACGAGTTGAGGGCGTAGGCATTATTGGTAGAGACGAAGTAATAAATTGGGGTTTATCAGGACCAATGCTGCGAGCGTCCGGAATACAATGGGATCTTCGTAAAATTGATCATTATGAGTGTTACGACGAATTTGATTGGGAAGTACAATGGCAAAAAGAAGGGGATTCATTAGCTCGTTATTTAGTCCGAATTGGCGAAATGGCAGAATCCATCAAAATTATTCAACAGGCGCTGGAAGGAATTCCGGGGGGGCCCTACGAGAATTTAGAAATACGATACTTTGATAGAAAAAGGTATCCAGAATGGCATGATTTTGAATATCGATTCATTAGTAAAAAACCCTCCCCCCACTTTTGAATTGCCGAAACAAGAACTTTATGTGAGAGTCGAAGCCCCTAAAGGGGAATTGGGAATTTTTCTGATAGGGGATCAGAGTGGTTTTCCTTGGAGATGGAAAATTCGACCACCTGGTTTTATCAATTTGCAAATTCTTCCTCAGTTAGTTAAAAGAATGAAATTGGCTGATATTATGACAATACTAGGTAGCATAGATATCATTATGGGAGAAGTTGATCGTTGAAATGATAATTGATATAAGGGAAGTACAAGATATCAATTCTTTTTACAGAGTGGAATCTTTAAAAGGGGTCTATGGAATTATATGGGTGCTTGTCCCTATTTTTACTCTTGTATTAGGAATCACAATAGGCGTACTAGTAATTGTATGGTTAGAAAGAGAATATCCGCAGGGCTACAACAACGTATTGGACCCGAATATTCCGGTCCCTTAGGAGTTCTTCAAGCTCTAGCAGATGGGACAAAATTACTTTTCAAAGAAAATATTCTTCCATCTAGAGGAGATACTCGGTTATTCAGTATCGGACCATCCATAGCAGTTATAGCAATTCTACTAAGTTATTCAGTAATTCCTTTGACTATCACCTTGTTTTAGCCGATCTCAATATCGGGGTTTTTTGTGGATTGCGGTTTCAAGTATTGCTCCCATTGGACTTCTATCTCAGGATATGGCTCAAACAATAAATATTCCTTTTTAGGTGGGTCTACGAGCTGCTGCTCAATCGATTAGTTATGAAATACCATTAACTCTATGTGTATTAGCAATATCTCTACGTGCGATTCGTTGAAAGATAAATTTTTCCCTATTTATTTCTTTCTAGTCTTTATAGAAAAAGGGTTAGAACGGAATTGAATAGATATCCTCATCTTTTTTATTCATTATTCGGATTAATGAATTAAATTAGATAGTTATATGAGTGGAAAGAAAACAGCTATATAATTATAATATATTATATATTCGCAGTAAAATTCTTGAGTCTCGTCTTCAATGTATAAGAAGAATTAAAAAAAGGTTGAGCGTAAATAAACAGAAGAAGAAGAGCCCATTTACCCCAAGATTGGTTGATTAGTCATGTCATCCTAGCTTGAAGCGGGTTCAAAGAATCAACCGTATTACGTTTTCACTAGTGTTTGTTACCATAAAGCGGGGGGGTTAGCAAAAATGAGTGGATGGTTAGAAATGCCAAATTACGCAAAGGATTAGTAATAGAGATTGTGTCATTTATCCCCAAGGATATTTACACATAATATAAAAAGAATACGGATTGGGGCTTTAAGTTAGTAGAAATAATCAGGCCGTACTCCCCACGATTCCTA
>JAPQVW010000574.1:0-24264 GCA_028535905.1 Quercus berberidifolia | reverse complement strand
AAACTTTTACAAGTTTCTAGTTTGTCGTTGCCAATTAGCATAATTTTTTGTTGTTTTAGTTTTCCTTTCATTTGACATTGATATATCAAATTGCTAATCGACGGCCCTGCCACCTATCGAGATATTTACTACTTATTCTTTTCTTCATAAATATGCAAATCGAAAACCTCTCATTGTATCGTGATAGATAGGTACATTTGGTATTCTATCTTAGATGTGAGAAACTACAGATGAATTGAGGCTTGCAAAAGTATCAAGATTGAAAACATTCTATCGATCTCTCCGTAGAAATAGCATCGCACGCATTATCTAGTCTAGAGGTTTCTTTCGTATAAGCATTCTATATGACTATTTTGGGACGACACCATTGCCAAAGTAAAGCGGTTCTGCTAACATTGGTTAGCAGAATTGTGCCCCAGGTCATGCGTAAAATGTGCTAGCCGCATCCATTGACGCTTCGTGATGCAAATAAAACATCAATTCAGCAGGTTATAAGTCCAACGCTTTACAATTTCATAAAAAGAAAAATACTATTGGGTGGCGCTAAAAGTATCATGCGATTCGATTTTCTTTAGCTGTTACTCCAAAATTATAAAATACGGTAATACTTTTTGCGCCGCCCAGTAGCAAACATAATGAAATATCTGAAACTCACCAAAAACAATAGTCCATATCCTACACCTGCCTGTGAACATTAGGTAGAACCCGTAGACAGCGGCGGCGTGCAAATAGACAAATGCTAACACGTTTCTCCATACCATCTGCCATCTGCAAATAAACACGGTCACTTGTATTTTACTTCGTGCATTACCATTGTGTGCAGAAAATGCAATGGCCTGCAATAGTGCAAGAGCACAGCCGGCACACTTTAGTAAAACATGGAATTAAAATAGGGGGAAAACTATTCATCATTCAAACCAAGTTATCGTCGCTTTTGCATTGCGATGTCGTCGTCGGTCGCTTTGCGTCTTTGCATCATAAGCCACATAGGTACCTACATTCAGGTCCGTCTGCGACGCAGGAAGTTGCGGGTTCGATTCCCGCCTCGGGACAAATGTTTGTACCGTTTGCAGATATTTGTTCAGGGCGATCTGGGTATTTTCTATGTAATAATAAAAAAATATATATCTATGTAGTATAATGTATTAAGTATATCAGTTATCTAGTACCCATAACACAAGCTCTGCTTAGCTTGGGGCTAGATGGTGCTGTGTGAATTGTCCAGCATTATTTAGTTATTTATTAATATTAATTGGTCCGAAAGAATGAATGCAAGTAACATTACATTCAACTGCGAAAAAAACTCAGTACGTTACCTTTTCTCGCATTTTTAAACTTAACCACAACCTGATATCGATAAGGCAAGGATACACAGGTACTAGGTCACCACCACTGCAAGAACAACCCCACTACAAAACGATCCCGCCTGTCAAGCGTGGCGATTATGAAAAATCTACCATTCTTTGTCCAGCTGTGGACGTTGGCTGAGATGATGATGATAGCAACTACTAAACTTTACAAAGTAATATTTTACAGGGTATATTTTATCCGAGAATAATATTCGTTGCTTATTTTCTCCTGAAAAAATGCTCTTAGCTAGCGTTTTCATTTATACTAATCCAGCGCTCTACCTAAAGTGTAAATCCTTTCACTGCCCAGCATCTGCGATACGACCCGGAGGGGCACGCTGCAGGGAAGAAAAAATGCCATAAAATACAAAATATTTTATTTGCCATGATGATTCAGAAAACATAATATGACCTAATGCTACCTGGCCCTGCATATTTGTTACAACTATATGATTTTATGTGAGATTTTTGTTGCCTATTTTCATCTATACTAATTTAACGCTCTACCTAGAGTATAAACCCTTTCACTGCCCAGCATCTGCGGTGTGACCCGAAGCGGCACACCGCTGCAGGTGGGAAAATACAAAATAATGTAATTGCCATGAAGATTCACAAAACACATGACTTAATTATTACTTATAATTCTTATAATTATATGATTTTAAGTGAGATCATTGTTGTCTATGATCCCCGCACTACAAATGTTTTGCTAGGATGTGAACACGGGCATGTGCGAGATCGGCGTGAAGGGAATTGAAGCGTAGTCGCCTTTACAGGAGTCGACGTTACAGGAATCGACTCAAGAGGAATCGGCATAGAGGGAATAACTCATCATGGGCAATGAAAGTGTCAATTTTAGAGAAAACCGACTGTGTAAATTCCTAATCTACAGTAAAATACCGTCACAAACAGAGAGACGATTATTATAAATACACGTTACTTATAATGAACATTATATATCTTATCTGATGTTGTGTACATCATTAACAAGTTCAACGTACTCGTACTTACATTACTTGCAGAGGCTTCATTTATTTTCTACGTAATTATTTAGACTGTGTTCTAATGCAGTCTATACCGACTGCAAGATATTTTTTGTAAGCTTTAGTTGCGAATTTGTACTTTTTGGCCACCAAACTCTGTTTTCGCATCTCTTACTATACTATACAAAATAAAACTATTACAGAGGCATTAAAAAAAGCTTATGATAGGTATCGCAAAATGCCCGATCGTCTTTTGAATTCTTTTTAATGTATTTTTTTGCAATTAGTCATTTCTCGCTGAGGTGGGATGAAAAGTTACGTGTTGAATAAATAAATCATAAATCATTTATTTCGTAAGATTACAAGAACTACACGTCTTTAAATAGTTTATAGTACAATATTTAATAGTTTAATAGTTTATGTTGCACTCGCGTGCAACGATTTTTTACCTCGTGCTCTTTTGATCCCCTCGCTAACGCTTATGATTCAATTTTAGAATCCTTCGCTTGCTCGCTCATTAAAATTGAGCAAGCGGTTAAAAAGCTACTTTGCACTGTTGTATAAAAAATAACTATTATTTAACGTAATAATAAGCTAAAATAGCCTATTTGGGTCGGTAAAGCGCCTTAAGTCAGGAAAAAAAATTAAAATCTTTGATTTGCACCCACTTGTTGTATTTCGCAATATAAACAAAACCTAGAATAGAACAAAATACTCCATCGTCCATAGGGTCCAGTCCAACAGAATGAGAAAAATATATATTTAGGTACCTATCTACCTACTAAGTACAATCGTGGAGGTCGCGGCGTAAGAATCGACCCCCATAAGAGATGACCAAGGGAACTTACCAGAGGAAGGGCACCAGCTTCCTTCTGAGTATTTAACACCTCTACTGCGATCACCAATCCGCCTACCAAGCGTAGTGATACACCTACCAATATTTTTCTTTCACTGTACTTCTTAAAGCGAATCTGTCATAAACAAATCTGTCGTTACTAGAATCTGACCTAAACAGAATCTGACCAAACCCGAACAAGGGATTATGGCATAACCCAAGGGGGTTATGCTAAACAAGAGTTTAAGGGAGGCACGTTCAGCAGTGGACGTAAGAGTGCAGGTAACTACAATAATTGGTAATTGATTGGACATTATTGGCTTTATTACCTTACGACGACACCGGCCGCTGCTAATCCGGTACTTAACTTTGATTCGTTGCCAATAGCTGCTATCGATAACTCATATAATGGTTCACTTGACCGATCAAGGTTAAGAACCAGACTATAACGTAATAGGAATTAATGCTCCTCACTATAAGTGCGACGACGACCTTTTTGGCCCGCAACCTTCTGCGACTGACTTTGATGACACTTACTCATAGTCTCGGTTCTTGCGAGGCTCTGTGTTTGTCATCCGCAGCATATCTTCATTTAATGACTTTGAGAGAAGCTTGTTCACCACGAAGTATGATTCTGACATAGTTACTGAAGCTCTGGAACAAAAAAAAAACATTTTGGTAATCTTTCGTTGGTAAGCTCTTTAGCTTAAGAACTGATAGATCATCCTGGGAAATGATTTACTTTAATGGTGATTTTGTGGGATAAAATTATTATATTAGTCCAAGTTATATTTATGAAAATATTTTTTTGTGAAAGTTATACCTATCTGAAAATTATCAAAATGCATGTAATATAAAGTGTTTTTTGCAGACCTATGAATTTTTTTACTAAACAATGTTAAATTATTTACTGACCGTAAATAACAAAAACTAAAAATAAGAAGTTTTCGCTTATTGGGAGAGGCAAACTTAAATTCACAAATAAAGTCCTACAAAATATAAATACAACAGCTAGCAATCATAAAAGTATTTGAATAGATAAGTCAATCAACAACTCGAACTATACAATATTTTTCGATTTTACTTTGACTTCATCACCCGTATTTGGTGGCGCGCCTGGGGAGAGGTTTGATAAAGTTTAAGTTGTTATTTGAGTTATTTTAGTGTCCTAGATATCATAAAGAGTTCGTGTCAAAAACTAGGTAACTGTG
The DNA here is from genome assembly GCA_028535905.1 of Quercus berberidifolia. Classification (NCBI taxonomy): domain Eukaryota; kingdom Viridiplantae; phylum Streptophyta; class Magnoliopsida; order Fagales; family Fagaceae; genus Quercus; species Quercus berberidifolia. The sequence continues at coordinate 19,886 of JAPQVW010000574.1, read as the reverse complement.
TTAGTATCGTTCAAAGGTGAGCTGAAATGGTTTCGACCAACGGCTCTGAACGTGAACGGAAATAAAGATTGTGAATGTTTTATGAAAGATAGTGTAAAAAATATTGTTCGTAAATTCTGGCGAAATTTACAAATGTGTATTGTGTGTTTACAGAAGTGTATTCACTGTACTAGGAGTGTATTTTGTACAGCTGGAACGGTGGGTGTGAGTGAATTTGTGGTACCTCGTTTTCCAATTGGTTTTAAATTTCGATAACCTGAAAGTATTAGTAATCAGAAGGTTCAGGGAACGTTTGTAGTCAAATCTTATTTAAAATAGAACTTTTTATTTTTGAAAAGTTTTGGTATTTTTCTTCGGTGCATAGAATGAATTTTTAACTGAATTTAAAAAAAGGAGGAGATTCTCAATTCGGCCATATGTTTTCTTTTCTAATTTAGATTGAAGGCTTGCACACCACCGAAAAAACACTAACTTAAGTCTAGTTAGGTTAGGGTCCGGACAAATTGCTAGCAAAAAACAAATACCGCTTAAACGTAGGTACCTAATTTGTGAGTCTATTATAATATTAACCGTTATTCTTTGATCTAGAATAGAACCGAAACTACCTACCTAATTCGTGACTTCCTTCCTTGCATACACGGCTGGAAATTTGTAAACTGTGCCGTGCATGCCGCAAGGTGAAGAACGAAATTCAACACGCACGCTGCCTAGCTGGCAACATTACCTAGTAGAAAATTGCAATTCTACCACTTTAATTAACACATTAATACATACTTTTCCTAGGAGTTATTATTAACGGAGCAAAGATGATGACAAGGTTTTTGTTATTATAGTGCGTAAGCCCTCGCACTTGGGGTAATCTCTAAGAAATTAAATAACATCCCCAAAAATTTACGATTTCGGCGGGACTTGAACCGCGACCTGGATAAACTTCAATGATTCCCCTGTAGGTGGCGCTAACGACGCTGAAAGTCGTAGGATGTCCCAAAGATTTTCGACTCGGCGGGTACTGATTTCGTGGCTTAGTTGGTTAAAGCGTTCCCGTACTGAGGGAAGGTCGCGGGTTCAAGTCCCGCCGAAATCGTAAATTTTTGGGATGTTATTTAATTTCTTAAAGATGATGACGATGAAGACTTAGGTCAAGGGCCGAATTCACTAAATTAATCGCTACACAATAACAATCGTATCGTCTCAAAATGATACAATTTGGCATTTTACCTTTGATATAAGAAACTACAAATAGAGGGACGCGGGTCAAAAGTGTAAAGGTTAAAACCATTATATGGAGATTTCCGTGCAAATAGTACGCTCTACGAGCTTCTAGAGTTCTTCTTTCATCTGAATGTTCAATGGACGATTCTGCGACAATACAATAATTGTCATAGTATAGTAATTGGTTAGCAGAACTCGCAGAAATTAAAAATATTTTATTTTCTTAACTTAAGTCTACTACATACATATCACAATAACTTAAGACCTTAATCCGATGTTCTTACATTGAAGTGCAGCAGCAGATACAGCATTGTTTTAGCAATAACAAACAACCTATAGTTATACTCGACCAGAAGCATACTTGCGCTGATCGTTTGTATGTATGTAAGCTGGCTTAAAATAAATGCTAGCCTAAAAATGTCTCCGATTCATATAGGAGAAAAAGAGCGGAAGAAACAAAAAAAAAAGAGTACCTATGTACATACCTTCCGGCGCGGCGCCCAGAGCGAGATTGTACAGTGCCCCTATTCGCCATTCGAATTATAAACTTATAAAACGAATTATAAAATTTTAAAATTATCATACTAAAGACATTATTAACGGGATATTTGTGATTTCTGTTGTTTTGAGTTTTCCAATATTGATGCACAGTTGCATGCGCCGTGATCACGGATTAACTGAACTGTCAATGCGCGTGAGTTTTTATTGACAGGTACACCAAGCTACCCTCATTTTTTGTCTTTTGCACAGATCAATATATTCTAACGTCTTGTGCTACGAAAATCACCACTACGCTTTGATTATCGAATACAACTCGTTCACAAATCACGCACGCACGACACACTACGCTAGCGGTGTCTGAACAAGGCCTGGGGGTGCAGTCTCGACATAGCGATCGTACCGTACCGAGCGCTAACTATTAATAAAAAAACATAGCTTGTTGTACCGATGTTTTTGCTAAAACGCAAATCTACTACCAAGAAACCGTGCAAATGCCTTCCAGCCGTTACTTGTGACATCGCAAACTTTATCAAATCACCATAATCATAGTGCGGACAAATGAAACTCGAATCCATTAGGTTTTATTTAAACTACCCGAAAATCAAGAAAAATAAATAAAGATACCGACTGATAGGGCTACATACTTATAGGGCTGTCAAATTTGCTCGCAATCAGATTCGCTGAAATTGTAAAGTTGACAGTTGTTTTCCGTACAATTGCGGTAAAAATTTATAGTAACGGTGGTAGATTTAATTTGAATAATATAATATTTTCTAATATTACCTACATCTATTTTCTTGTGGAGACAGTCAAAAATCGTTGGAATGTGACCGGTAAGACATTATGACCGATGTCGGTCGCCATGCGATCGCTATCTATGTCGAGACTGCACCCTGGTATATTCATATAGGAGATCGTTTAGTGCAGCTTTAATTTCGTCCATCAGCGCATAGGGTATCTGCCGCAAGCTCTTGTGCCGTCAACTTTCCCTTGTACCACACGCCGTTCCACAGACGTGTCTCCTCAGCGCGAACATGTCCAAAGAAAGTGAGAGCGGGACCTTGGACACGATGAAAGAAAAACGCTGCTTAACAAGGAATTAACTAAGTATGAAGACGTTGTTGGTTCGAAATTCGGTCCGTGACATGCCAAGCAATTTTCTCCTACACCACATTTCGACCTTCTCATCTCTTCTTTTTCACAGTTTCTCTCAGTGTCCACGTTTCAGCGTTGTAGAGAATATGGGAAACACTAATGCCCTGACCCAGTCGCATTTTTGTGGCTTTTGTTATGTTTCTCAGCCGACCTCGCCGAAATATTAGACTCAAAACAAAACAAATCTTGGTAAATATCCCGTTGTTAATGAAAGTGACCTGATGTCAAAGCGCAACAAGAGAAATTACGGCGAGCGAACGATGTCGGAAGTAACGAGATTGGTTCTCACCGCGGGACAAATATTTTTACGATCTGTATTTTTTTTTTTCCGGGTCTGTGTGTATTCTACGTAAAATAAAATATTTATCTATTTATCTATAGCATTTAATCAGTTATCTAGTACCTACCCAAGGATTTACTTACTTTGAGGGGTAGATGATGAAGCTGCTGAGTGGACGGCTTGTCCAGCATTAATAATAATGCATATAATAATAATGTATTTGATAATCTATTTAATGTTCAGTATGTTTGACGTTGACTGTTATATCTATTCAGACAGCTGTCAAATGGATTTTCTATCAACAAGCAAAATGAACCGCGAAATTGTGCCAAAGAGAACCCATCAATCCACCCATCCAATCGGAAATGAACTTAATACGTGCTACAAATGGATGTACACATGCTGCTAAAACATAAATTAAGTTTTCTCTGTGACACTCGTTCATCATTATTATGTTCTTTTTATTCATTTATCATTCGTTCTCTTTCAATATACTCGTCAAACACAGTGCATTGCAACACTTATTTATTTTATTTGTAAAAAAATGGAATAGGTTCTTATAGCAAACTACACCCAAGCTATATACGAACTCACTCTTTAATAAGTCTCTCAAGAGTCCATAAATCAAAGTTAATTGAAAGATAGTCACTAAAAACTAGAGAATCTTAGCTGTGAGTTTCGAGCGAAGCGAGACGCCAAAAATTTTTATGATAAGGCCGTGCGCGTGATTTTTTCTTTTTCTTCCCAAGTGTGAGTTGTTGTTGATCTTGACACCCTAAGAGGCGCCAAGGTCTCGGAGCTTGGTACCCTGGGCTGTCCGCCCCCCTTACGGCTTTAAAAACCAATAAAGAAGTCAAATCTAATCCAATAATAAATAAGACTGGAAAAAGTAGAAACTAATCCATCACTGGGTTAATCCAGTGGATTAGAGTGGGATAGGGATATTTTTCGAACTTCTGCGTTTTACTCTAATTATACCAATGTCAGTAAATACACTTGTCCTATCCACCAATCACCAACATGTTTTTTGGTTTTGTAATCCCTTTGTTTACAAAAAATATGTTGGATTATGGAACCGAGTATATTTACTTACAATTTAACTGTCGGGAAAAAATGTTGTCAAGGAAATTTTGTTGAGAAATGCAAAAAGTAGGCACCTTAAATTGCTAGCTTCTATAAAATTAATAGCACTTTAGTAAAAGAAAATTTATACAATATTTTGTTTCACGACGACAATAAAGTAAATGTGCTCCAGTTTCCTTAAGCATGTGATGATAGCTCTTTAATGTTAACTTAAACTGATGGTAAGTGTCGGTTCTTTAGCTACTTAATATGGGAAAGCTCACAGACATCAGCGAAATGCAGAAGAAAAGTGATAAGGTCTCACTTTCACAACTTACACTTGGCGTTAATGTTACTCAGTGAACATTAGCATCCATTGCAACTCTATAGGAGTATTCCTGTGTTGTTACAGTTCTATTTTAGATACCTATTTAATTTATTTCTCTCGCTAGAAAACGGTTACTTTGCTGCTCAAAAACAATAAGCAAAGTCAGTTTTTGCTCACATGAATAATATCTAGTTATTTGCTCAATAAGTGGGTTAAAACGTTTTTTTTGTTGAATGTGCCGATATTAAATCCCGAGCTAGCGAAGCAGGCTCGAGTAGAGTCATGAGCATAGCGAGTGGCTCTTAAGTAGACTGCTGAGCTAGCAAGGGATTTAAAAGGCACGAAACCAAAAAACATTTACTTTCGAGTTTTTACACACGCTTTTATTAGCTCGGGCTGTATGTATGTATGTACGTATGTATGTACGTATGTATGTATGTAATAGAATCTTTGAACATAATTTTCACCAACTTCCAGAAGTCTGATTAATTTGAAACTTTGCATACGTATCAAGGACCGATGACAATGCAATAATTTAATAATAGTTTTCCTTAACTAGCGACCCGCCCCGGCTTCGCACGGGTGCAAAAGTAAAGGATAAAAAAATGGTTATTGTGGGTTATCCCTTAGAGATAGACATATACCATGGTGGACTTTTTTGTAGATCTTTTTAAGGTGTACAATACTGTAGTACATTATATTATTCTATCTCGTAGGGTTCAGCCAGCATTTGCAATGTAAGCGCAAAAAAATGTGTTTATTTACGACATCACATTAGAAACCTCTTAAATGATCATTGTTTCTCTACTATATTATGCATGTATTATACATATAAAACTTCCTCTTGAATTATTCTATTTATTAAAAGAAACCACATCAAAATCCGTTGCTTAGTTTTAAAGATCTAAGCATACATAGGGACAGACAGACGGGAAGCGACTTTGTTTTATACTATGTATTGATGGATTTGCCAGGATTAATAAATTCTTTTGTAGATCCTCTGTAGGAGAGGGAGAAAGATAAAGCTAGCGCGCGATTGAAATTAATTAATTAAATTATAATTAAATTAATTATTTCCCCAATATATGAGTTTGTCACAGACTAAAAATTGAAAAATAAATTATAGTTTAAAAAACTAAAAAAACACGCTTTTATTGCCAATCGAACTAAAAACTAGGAAATAATTTTTGATGACAAAGAGTTTAATATAACTGTAGTAGCAGATGAAACAATTAATCATAATGAATCCCCTCAAAACAAATTTATAATAAAATTTAAGTTATTAACACAATAATTCAATTCAGAGTAAAAAGCGTGGGGTGCATTTTACTGCAGTTCATAACTGCCAATAAGATGATTGTAATATTTAAAAATATCAAGCAACCCACGCTTTTTCCTCTGAATTGAATTATTGTGTTAATAACTTAAATTTTATTATAAATTTGTTTTGAGGGGATTCATTATGATTAATTGTTTCATCTGCTACTACAGTTATATTAAACTCTTTGTCATCAAAAATTATTTCCTAGTTTTTAGTTCGATTGGCAATAAAAGCGTGTTTTTTTAGTTTTTTAAACTATAATTTATTGCTACAACTTTTCACCTCGACTAGCGAGAATAGTTATTTGTTATACAAGAGTGTAAAGTTGCTTTTTAATCGCGTGCTCAATTTTGATGACCGAGCAAGCTAAAGATTCTAAAAATTAAAATCCTAAGCGTTAGCGAGGGAATCAAAAGAGCACGAGGTAAAAAATCTTTGCACTCGAGTGCATCACGTAACTTTTCATCCCACCTCAGCGAGAAAGTGACTAAATGCAAAAAAAAACATTTTCAATCAGAAGATACTTTTATTTCAGTGTAGGTCTTAACTACTACATTATAATAGTTAAGTATACCTACTCCACATATTTAACCTCGTATTTTTAACCTAAGGTTTTAACAATATGTCGTGTAAAGAAAAAGGCGCGCGCAAAGCAAATTAAAACAAGATCCGCCAAGTGCGAGTGTGACTCGCGCGCCGAGGGTTTCGAAATTTTGCAGATTATACAAATACCTACTATAGGTACGAGTTAGACTTCACTATCTAATGAATATCTAAAAACAGTTGGTACAAACGCTCTATAAACTTCGAGATTTGGGGTAGTGGTAAATTTTTAGACATTTTTATAAATATTTCAAAAAGTATGAAACCTAGAAAAAATTCAAAAACTGTTTTGAAATGTACAAACCAATACCTTTCATTTGATACCCGACTCGACGAAGTAGCCCCCCCTTTTGAAAAATATCCCCCCCCTTTTTGATCATTTTTCAAAAACCGTTCTACTTACAGAGTTCTCTATATTTTTTCTGTAAAATATAGATGCATATCTACAAACGCTCTATACATTTCAGATGTATTGCTCTGCAATCTTCGGAGATAGGGGGGGGGGAACGGTCAATTTTTCAGCTTTTTTCAAAATATTTCATAAAGTATGAGACCTAGAAAAATTTCAAAAACTGTTTTGAAATACACAAACCAATACCTTTCATTTGATACCCCACTCGACGAAGTAGCCCCCCTTTTGAAAAATATCCCCCCCCTTTTTGACCACTTTTCAAAAACCGTTCTACTTACAGAGTTCTCTATATTTTTCCTGTAAAATATAGATGCATATCTATAAACGCTCTATACATTTCAGATGTATTGCTCTGCAATCTTCGGAGATAGGGGGGGGGGGAACGGTCAATTTTTCAGCTTTTTTCAAAATATTTCAAAAAGTATGAAACCTACAAAAATTTCAAAAACTGTTTTGAAATGTACAAACTAATACCTTTCATTTGATACCCCACTCGACGAAGTAGCCCCCCCTTTTGAAAAATATCCCCCCCCTTTTTGACCATTTTTCAAAAACCGTTCTACTTACAGAGTTCTCTATATTTTTCCTGTAAAATATAGATGCATATCTACAAACGCTCTATACATTTCAGATGTATTGCTCTGCAATCTTCGGAGATAGGGGGGGGGGGAACGGTCAATTTTTCAGCTTTTTTCAAAATATTTCAAAAAGTATGAAACCTACAAAAATTTCAAAAACTGTTTTGAAATATACAAACTAATACCTTTCATTTGATACCCCACTCGACGAAGTAGCCCCCCCTTTTGAAAAATATCCCCCCCCTTTTTGACCATTTTTCAAAAACCGTTCTACTTACAGAGTTCTCTATATTTTTCCTGTAAAATATAGATGCATTTCTACAAACGCTCTATACATTTTAGATGTATTGTTCTGCAATCTTCGGAGATAGGGGGGGGGGGAATGGTCATTTTTTCAGCTTTTTTCAAAATATTTCAAAAAGTATGAAACCCAGAAAAAATTCAAAAACTGTTTTGAAATGTACAAACCAATACCTTTCATTTGATACCCGACTCGACGAAGTAGCCCCCCCTTTTGAAAAATATCCCCCCCCTTTTTGATCATTTTTCAAAAACCGTTCTACTTACAGAGTTCTCTATATTTTTTCTGTAAAATATAGATGCATATCTACAAACGCTCTATACATTTCAGATGTATTGCTCTGCAATCTTCGGAGATAGGGGGGGGGGAACGGTCAATTTTTCAGCTTTTTTCAAAATATTTCATAAAGTATGAGACCTAGAAAAATTTCAAAAACTGTTTTGAAATACACAAACCAATACCTTTCATTTGATACCCCACTCGACGAAGTAGCCCCCCTTTTGAAAAATATCCCCCACCTTTTTGACCACTTTTCAAAAACCGTTCTACTTACAGAGTTCTCTATATTTTTCCTGTAAAATATAGATGCATATCTATAAACGCTCTATACATTTCAGATGTATTGCTCTGCAATCTTCGGAGATAGGGGGGGGGGAACGGTCAATTTTTCAGCTTTTTTCAAAATATTTCAAAAAGTATGAAACCTACAAAAATTTCAAAAACTGTTTTGAAATGTACAAACTAATACCTTTCATTTGATACCCCACTCGACGAAGTAGCCCCCCCTTTTGAAAAATATCCCCCCCCTTTTTGACCATTTTTCAAAAACCGTTCTACTTACAGAGTTCTCTATATTTTTCCTGTAAAATATAGATGCATATCTACAAACGCTCTATACATTTCAGATGTATTGCTCTGCAATCTTCGGAGATAGGGGGGGGGGAACGGTCAATTTTTCAGCTTTTTTCAAAATATTTCAAAAAGTATGAAACCTACAAAAATTTCAAAAACTGTTTTGAAATATACAAACTAATACCTTTCATTTGATACCCCACTCGACGAAGTAGCCCCCCCTTTTGAAAAATATCCCCCCCCTTTTTGACCATTTTTCAAAAACCGTTCTACTTACAGAGTTCTCTATATTTTTCCTGTAAAATATAGATGCATTTCTACAAACGCTCTATACATTTTAGATGTATTGTTCTGCAATCTTCGGAGATAGGGGGGGGGGGAATGGTCATTTTTTCAGCTTTTTTCAAAATATTTCAAAAAGTATGAAACCCAGAAAAAATTCAAAAACTGTTTTGAAATGTACAAACCAATACCTTTCATTTGATACCCCACTCGACGAAGTAACCCCCCCTTTTGAAAAATATCCCCCCCCTTTTTGACCATTTTTCAAAAACCGTTCTACTTACAGAGTTCTCTATATTTTTCCTGTAAAATATAGATGCATATCTACAAACGCATTATACATTTCAGATGTATTGCTCTGCAATCTTCGGAGATAGGGGGGGGGGAATGGTCATTTTTTCAGCTTTTTTCAAAATATTTCAAAAAGTATGAAACTTAGAGAAATTTCAAAAACTTTTTTGAAATGTACAAACTAATACCTTTCATTTGACATGCCACTTGACTATGTAGGGCTCTTTTAAAATTTTGACATCACAATTTGTACTGAAAATTTTCATTTTCATTTTTTATTTATTTTTATTTATTTTTATTTTAGTCTGTACAGGCGCACGATATTTATTATAATTTAAAATTTCAAGTTAATAGCTTTGGTAGTTGCTGAGATATTCGAGATTGAAAAAAGGACAGACAGAGCGAGACCATAAGGGTTTCGAACCTGATCGAAACCCTAAAAAGTACACCAAGAAGGTTCCACGTCTGAGTTTTTAACAAATTAAAAAAAGGTTCTATGATAAATTCGGCACTATGGAGGTAGAAGTAAATAGGTTTAATGATGTTTTAAATTCAAAACATCAACAACAATTCAAAACATTGTGAATTCACAATTTTAGTGCACACGATGTTCAAAATTCAATTTACTTTATCCTTCAGAGGCTTTTGCGGCTATAAAAAAGGCTTTTGCGCTCAGATATCGAAGAGCAAAAATACTCTTTCCGTGATAGGGGGATGAAAAATATTTTGTAATTTTAAAAGACGCGAATTTCATAACCTCTTTATGGTCAACAACCATGGAGGGTACGAATGCTATAAACCTCTTGCAAACCATGAACGAACGAAATTAATCTTTTCGATGAAGGTTGAAGGTTGTCTAACCTCCTTAGATAAGCTAAATGATTCCTTTGTTTTCTTGCCAGGAATACCTATTTCATAATAAGAAAAAACATTGCTTCGCCATTGTTTAAAGTTGTTACCTATGTATAAATTAAATATTTTAACTGCAATTATGTATTTTAACATAAGGGGAAGGGAATCTACTGAAAAACTAAACAACAAAATTGTTGTTTTATCTTTACAATCAAAAAACAAAGGTGAACAAAAGAAAACATGAAACAAATCACACACAGAATGTAACCGCATGCACATAACTGCAACACTGACCCCAATTATCTAAGCATTAGATGCAACTGGTACTTGTTTGTTTGTTTGTTTAGATTTAAAGTTTACATTTTATACATAACTAGCAATCCGCCCCGGCTTTGCACGGGTGCAATTTAGAAAATGCAAAAGATATATACCCGTGTGAAGCCGGGGCGTGTCGCTAGTATAGTCTATGTCACTCCCAAGTAATAAAGCTGCCCACGGTGAAATAATTTTTCAAATCGGTCCAGTAGTTTCAGAGCCTACTCAGTGCAAACAAACAAACAATCAATCTTTCCTCTTTATAATATTAGTATAGACAATACCATTTATTAAAACCATAAATTCACTGACGCTTCCTCAATCGTCTTTACTGACGGAAAAAGGTGATGATGGAAATTCACTAAGCGCTTACCAATACTAAAACAATTAGACTACATATACTATATAATATATATAGAATCAAAACAATTAAGAGATTACCAAAATATAAAACAATTGTACGTACTCTCTCGTTAAGTTTTAGTTAAGATTGCGAGTGAATTAGATCTGTATTCCATATAAAATCCTATAGAAAAAAGACGTTTAAGCACCTAGTATATTCCGAATATTAAAATTACCCGAGATTCATTTCTAACACTTTTCTTTCTTTCCAAAATTAAAAAAAATCAAATCGGTCAGCCTTTCTGTGAGCCTATAATTTTCTTCATTTCGATAGAATTGAAGAAAACCCAATCGCAACCCTAACTTTTCTCTATGCCCTGTAGGGTCTTGTTGTATGAAAAATTATTGACTGTGATTCTTAACGACGACAGGTACTTTAAAGTTTATGTACTTACAGATGCCTACAGGTGTTAGTACAGGTGGAATGGCCTAAATCCATAAAAGATACTTCATAGTCTGATAACTGCCATAACCGTTATCCATCTTCATGGTGAATCAAATAATAGTCAAAAAAAGTTGGCGATGACCATTCTTCACAATGAGTATGATGTAGGCTACACAGCGCTTGCGGCCATTTGCAATATGTATGTCTTTGTGCAGAGAAAGTACACCATGAAACGGTGTCGCAAGTCTCATTGGGAGAATTTTACATAACAGATGAGATATACTTGTATCTCATCTCTTAAGTAAAATTTCTCCCTAGGTACTTACCTATTGTACATTACGGATTATGAAAGTGTATGTTGTAAAGTAAAGGGTTCTTCAGGTTTTGATTGAGCCTTTGTTATAAATTACGAATGTGCTTTGGTGGTATTGATTCAATAGTTTATGATTTGAAACAAAATGAGAGCTGAGATAGGGATTGAATTGAATTATTATTTTTATTATTTTGCTGACTACCTAAGTACAGTTTTTTTCATTACGATTCCCGATTCCCTTCCCGAAAAGGGAAGTAATAACCTCTTCTCTTCCCGAAAAGGGAAGTGTAACCTGATCTGGTGTACCTAATACATTTATTTTCTTCTTTTCAAATAAAGAGGCCATTGTAGAATCTATGTACCTACATAAGTAACATTTGGGTAAAAATGGGCTTAAAGAGTTTTATAAATTATAATTTAAGTCCTATTTATATTCTTTTTAACCGACTACGAAGAAAGGAGGAAGCTCTTTGTTCGGCTGTATTTTTTTTATGTATGTTCACTTATTCTCTATCAATTGTGGACTGCTTTTGATGTTTTCTATTATTGATGAATTGATGACGGTCCCGAAATGGTCCCATAAAAATGTATTCCCGCGGGATTAGTATTTCGCCCGCAAAACTAAAAAACAATCCAATTGTACTTTTACTATATAAATAAATAAAAAAATGCAGGGCTACTTTGGGATGATAATAATATGTACTGAGCTTTTTTGGGTTCTTGGTAAAGAATTAATATTGGTAGAGTACTTCTACTCAAAACTCTCTGCGGCTTCGTGGCAAAATCGCCATTACTTATCGATATTGATGGTGATGTCTCCTAGCCGAATGTTGGTCATGGCGGCCAATCTCAATGGAGATTAGCCATGTGCGTAGTCGAAATTAAGAATTAGGCGTTAGTACTTACTAGACGTATTTTCGTCTTCATAAAAAATGCCTAGAACATAGAATTAAGAAATATACCATTACTTATGTAATAATGACGCATTATGTAGGTTAGCACCTACTAAATAAACCATAAATTTATGTTTTATACATTATTTAAACTAACAAAGAATCAAATAGAAGCGATGGGTACTCCTCCCAACACTACAAAAAAGACTTCGCTACGAAACAAATCTTGCGATTCGGTTTCCTCTACACTCTACTATGTCGCAGAGAAAGTGCGGCCGGCGATCTCGCGTCGTCGACGCAATCTTATTGACTCAAAGTCGAGGTCAAGCGCAGAACAAGTTTCGTTTCATTATCCACAGTAAGTACAGGTATACTTGAGGAAGTAAAAGTTTATTGTAAACGACTTGAATGAACGAAGGTTCGGACGACTAACGATTTTTTGTTAATGCTTGAGAGGTTTATTGTCCCACTTTCAGTTATACTCACTAATTTGTCATTTTTAGTTTATTTTTACTTGAGCTGAATGACTACTGGGCTTTGTTTATTTAGCCTTTCTCGATGATTAAGACGGCTAAGAAATTGTTTTGTTGTGCCGGGCGGGAGGCCGAGACCCACTTCGGCTCTTGGTCTGTTTTACACATAGAAAAAGATTATAGGCTAATGCTTCGGTTAATCAGAAATTATAATCAGTTAAAGACTATAATTTGTTTTTAATAATAGATGTTGTGAATGTTGTTTTTACATGATTTTATTTATCATGCACAATAGGCACATTGAGTAGGTGTTGTATTGACATTTGTTTATTGAATTCTATCAAAAATCCGCTCCCGCCTATCCCGCTCTCGCCGTGTACAGAAGAAAACGCCCTCGGCTGTTTACATTAAATTGATTTTGGGGGTTTCTTCCACAGAACAACGTAACAACCGAAAACTATATTCTATTATTATTTAGATAATCAATTAGGTAAAGTACTCACTAAGAAAGATTTTTATGTTTCGAAATTTCCTGTATGGTTATGGAAATTGATAACTTTGACTTGACATAAATCGGCTCCAACCTCAGTTGATTTAGTATGATCATTGAACTGAATTTACAGAACAAAATTAAATGATACCTAGGTCCTTTAATTTTGTTCTGTATGTTCGCTATAAGTAGTATATAGGCGAAGTTACTTCGTTCAACGTGCAAACATGTTTTAATGTCATCTATACACTCATCTCGATTGTTGGCTGTAAATTGTTCTCGTAATTTATTTTCACTTGACATTGACGCTCTTCTAATCAAGAAATAACTCTTGTTCATTATGTCTACAAGATTTATTTTCTTGAGTTAGAGTGTCAGTCAAGTGAAAATAAATTAGCCTTTTGGTTTGCTCTACATTGTTGTTCATATGAAATTTAACGCGATTCGCTTGAAATTGAAACTCAGTATATATGTATATAGTGCCAAAAATGTTTTTTTTTAATTGATAACGGTTTTACGGTTTTCTGACTTTTACAACAGGGTTTCAGCAGTTTCAGCTGATCTCAAGAAAGGTGTTTTCCCTAAAATGCACGCGAATAAAATCGTGAGCTGGTTAGCTAGTAAATTACTTTCCATATTTACAAGAGACGGGAAGTACAAATTGAAATAAATGCTGACGCTGATACGGTCACGGTTCAAGTCCCACCGAAATCGTAAATTTCGGGATATTATTTAATTTCTTAGAGATTACCCCACCAAGTGCGCCCTCGCACTTGGGCACTTACGCATTATAATAACAAAAATCTTAAAATAAATGCTGGACATTCAAACAAGTAACCAAGCTTTCGGTACCAGATATCTGGTTATTTTCTCTAAGTATATTGAACAAATTGAACAATCTCGTGTCATCATCAATTCGACAAAAGAAAGAAGGAGTTACAATCAGACTTATACACTTTTATAGTCCATGCTATAAAAGTGTATAAGTCTGACTGTATCGGGGTTGAATTGCACCTTCATCAAAATTTACTAGATATTTGCAGATAATTTCAACATTTGACCAACAACCTTCTGTGCCTTAGGCAGAACTGCGTCCAATGCGCCAAAGAAGTCGTCAAAAGATAAATTAACGTTAAAGCTGAAAAACCTTGCTATATCGATTTCTATTGTGTGGGAATAACATCTTGATCTTCACGTTAGGTTTCTAATAACAGTCTGAAACCAATTACCAGGATAAATAGAATTAGTTTCAGCGGAAGTTTGTACGCAGTTAATATTTTATAAGTTTACATGTGTACTTAAATTAGAAAAATGTTGTCTTAATTTTATTTGTTATCTGCGCGTTAACGTACCATTTTAACCGACTTCCAAAAAGGTTCACAATTCGGGCTGTATGTTTTTTTTTTAAAAGTCTTGCATTCAGGTTTTTGTCACATATTTTTTCTTAACAACGAATAAAATATGAATGAATATTTTAATGTACCATTTTACTTAGTTTCAATATTCTAGGTTCTAGTTCGTTCAAAGATAGCGTCATAAAAGATGCCCTAGATATGGAACCTTGGCCATTGGCATCTGAGTTCGTGTGCGATTTCTTCATAATTTTATTCTTTGCTAATGATGCAATCCGCTTACGTTTTAGTTTATAATCATTCAGTACTTTTAATTCTATGAGGATGGAATTATCAGTAATAATAACAGATAATTGACTGTATATCCGGACACGTTCCTAGGCAGAGCTAATTTGCATCGAAAAATCTGAATGTACAAAGTCGACAAAATAATACGCCAATAAACATAATTTCCAATATAAATTTTCAGAGACTCGAAGGGGCCTTGTATACCTGCGTACTCATGTTATTAGAATGATTACCATTTCAGCTATTTTAGCCGTTGACTGTAACTTATTACCTAGGTGCCTTCAGAAGTTCCCATCTTTAAAACGAGATCCGTCAAGTGCGAGTGTGACTCGCGTCCGAGGGTTCTAACTTTTGTCATTATATATATACTAAAAGTATCCTTATATACTTCGCTATCTGATGAATATCTAAAAACAGTTGGTTACATACATTTCAGATGGATCGCTCTGCAAGCTTCGGAGATTAGGCGGTTATAGTCAAACTCTTTTCATGTATTTCAAAAAGTATGAAACTTAGAAAATTTTACAAACTGTTTTGAAATTTACAACTTACAAACTACCAATTTGCCTTTCATTGAAACCTCATTGACGGCATCACAATGTGTACTGAAAATTTCCATTTACTTTTTTAATTTTTTTCTTTTAGTCTGTACTAGCGCAATGACATTTATTGTAATTTAAATTTCAAGTTAATAGCTTCAGTACTTGCTGAGATATTCAAAATAAAGGACGGAAAGAGCGAGACCGTTCGAAACCTTAAAAATCAGTAAATCGTTTTTTTGTGAGCACTGTTTTAAAGTCTTTGGTTCACTTCTGCCTCAAGTGGCAAAAGACGACGCAAGACGTGATTGTCTTCTATCCATACTTTACTCCGTCCACGCACTTATTTTCTTTTTGACAGCTCGAGTTACAATCAATTACCTAGTCATATCCTAATACTTATTAGCTAGCCTGCCTATTAGCTATACTTTTCATGGAAAAATAAACGAGAATAATATTTATTATCTGTCTGCTCGATAAATATTGAAGCTCGTTAAGTCTCGATATTTTCAAGTCGACAAATTCGCATTTCTATTTAAAAAAAACGAATGTTTCTATATAATTTTTTACATTCTTTCATTCAGTCTTCATTCACGCATCTGTTAACAATTAGGGAACTTCATAGGCGTGCGAAAGAAATGTGAATAAATGAAAAATATCTCAAAAGATAATAAACTAAGTAAAAGCGAAGTTATTCTGTCTGTCTGTCGGTCTGTTACCTTTTCACGCCTGACCGGCTAAACTGATCATAAAGAAATTTGTCAGGGAGGTCAACGGTATTATTCCGACAAAGTGCGAGCGAAGCCGAAGGCAGAACATGTTTTCTATAAATTAAAAATAACCATCGTTAAGTCCGGAAGAAAAATCGAAGAGATTGTCCAGTCCAGACCATTTGTCAATCAAGTGAAATAAACTTGCCTACGTAGAGACATGCAGTTACTTTTACTTTTACTTTCCAGCTGAAGATTGCTTCCTACTTCTAGACTTTCGCTCCTTGAATAATATATTTAGAGTCAGACATAAAATTAGCAATACCAGCAGCAGGCAGCAATATTTAGGGTGTGCTTTTGGTGAGCAACATGAGTGTCAGCGGTTTTTCGACGGACTACAATTGAACCTTAGCAATCACTCGTAAGCTGAAGACAGGACGCTATGGCGCTCATTAGGGAAGACCTATATTCAGCAGTGGACTAATTAGGCTGATAATGATGATGAATTACTCGTAAGGTGACCTAATCTGCCTCGCGCATCCGCGAAGTCCGAGTTGGTAGGATAGTCCAATTTTTTCTTACAACAATTTAGATTAGTAATACCTTATTATAAGGTATGTAGTATCTATCTAAATTGTTTTAATCTAAACAATGAGGGTTAAGCTTTAGACCCTTAAGTTAGTATATTAAAATAAAGGGTCTAAAGTTTAGCGATTTAGATTAGATACTACATACCTTATAAGGTATGTAGTAACAGTCTAAATTATTCTAATCTAAACAATGAGGGTTAAGCTTTACATCCTTAATTTAGTTAATCTTTAGACCCTTAATTAAGTATACTGAATTAAGGGTCTAAATCTTAGCGATTTAGATTAGATACTACTTACCTTATAAGGTATGTAGTAACTAATCTAAATTGTTCTAATCTAACAATTTAGTATACTAAATTAAGGGTTTAAAGCTTAACTAAATTAAGGGTCTAAAGCTTAACCATTGTTTCTATAGTTTGAACGATAGGTGCATGTCGGTACGTACTGTAGTCAAACTTGGTTATTTCCGTTTATTTACAACATACGTGTGCCAGAAACGATAGTCGTAAAATGTATTCAAGCAACACAAAGAGGCCACAGCCTAGGGTTTAGCAATGGGTCTAGCCGCGAAAGAACTAAGTACTACTTAGTACCTACTCAGGTATGTTTGCTGAATGACTTAGTATGATTATTGACTTATGTGAACTCGTAGTTTTCTTAGTTATAAAAAATCTTTTGAAGAAAACAATTCTCGTCTTTTATTCCTTTCTTCGATAAATTTGTAAGCAATTGTATAATTTTATATGCAAAAATATCAGAATGATCTGACAGTGATGTTCGTATAATTTTTTTATACAAAAGGCAAGTATTCAAATAATGAATTTTGCCTATGGGTCGTAGTCGTAGTTTCTAGATAACGGGCACTTTTCAGAATGCTTAACCGCAGAGCTTATTGGGAGCAAAAGGTTTGATACTTGCACTTATTCTGGAATTTACATTCATTCAGATACATTCTGTTTAGCATGGGGCTAGGTGATGCTCTGTGAATTATTCAGCATTATTTATTTATTTATTAATTCTGCACATTTTAGGCACTGCACCAATATGACTAAACGCACAATGATATTTTTTCTATATTTTTTAGCAAAAATAAATACTAACGTGAATAATATCAGATTCTAGAAAACCTACTTTTCTATTTTATAACTGTAGTGCTTGTTTGTTCCTAATGTACCTTAAGTAAAAATACCTATAGTTTATGAAACTGAAAGTACATTAGATCACGTTCGGATCGTTTTTGCTTATCGAGTAAATTGTTTAATAATGATAACCATTCTAACAATTTTAACTTTGTCCCATCGCTGCCCTTGTACCTAAACGTTTATTACGAATATGTTGTTTTAATTTTCTTTTAGGTTTCTGCTTTGTATATATATGCCTACTACTGTAGATATAGCATGTATATCGTTATTTTCTAACATATTTTATTCTATATTTTGAGGTTTTTCTTTTTTTTTCAACAATTAGATATTATTTTTCTGGCTCTAATAAGATTTTCATAAACTATCAAGACTGTGAATATGGCTGTAGCAACCAAAAGGCAGAATTGCCGCGTTGCGGTCGACTCGGCATTGATGTTTGCTTGTACACTACCAGTTATTCTGTGACTCAGTTGCATTGTGCCCTTCGCCGGTGAAGACTACTGTTTATTCTGCGCATTCGTGCCATTTCTCACCTTCATTCACCGATGTTATGCATATTCAAGAGTTTTTTGCGTTGCCTTCAATCGGTCGTCACATCACACAAATAAGCAAAAATTTTAAGCTTAGCCTTCACACGTAATGGTTTTGATATGCACGTAGGCAATTTACGGGTGTATTTATGTACCTACCTCTAATTTTTCCAACGTTTCGACAGAATAACAATGATCCATCCAACAACCATTCGTAACGAATACATCCGAGAGCGAACCAAAGTTATCGATATAGCTCAAAGAATTTGCAAGTTGAAGTGGCAGTGGGCCGGCCATATCCGTGATGAACCGACAACTGGGGTAAACGTGTTCTTGAGTGGAGACCGCGACTTGGCACGTGTAGTGTGGACGCCTTCCGACCAGGTGGGATAACGACCTGCGAAAGACTGCAGGCAGATGCTGGATGCGGCAAGCTGAAGACAGGGTGCTATGGCGCTAATTAGGGAGGCCTATGGCCAGCAGTGGACTGGTGATGATGATGATGATGATAATATTGATGACGATCCAAAGTGCTGAACAATCCACACAGCATCATCTGGCCCCAAAGTAAGCAGAGCTCTAAGGGGGTCATAAGAGATGATCTTCGAAGCTCTTAATTTTCCTGTTATTCTGATTCCTACCTCATAACAGGGAAATTTACTAGTTCTAAATCCTGCGGAGTCATATTTAATAAGCAAACGATCTTCGCTTTAGGTATGCATTATATTTTCTCGTGTAAATCTTCACATTTTTGTCCTCATAGACTTCCTTGGACACTAGAGCATAGGTAATTAAAAGAAATTACCGTGAAGTAACGTAGATGTAAATCGTGTTGATGACTGGTTGAAAATAGTGATGACAACGGAAAAAGATAATTTCTTCCGTGTTATTTAAGTTGGATATCTGCCTATATCTTATCTTAGCTTAGGTACACTGGCGTTCATAGATCAGTAACCACCCTGATGGGTTCCAATCCCCGTTATTACATTAGTTTATATTAGATGATGGGATGGTTAGTTTTGCTTAATATGGGTGTTTACTATTTATAATAATTAATATCTATCTATGTAATACATTGTATTATATGTATAAGTCATCTAGTACCCATAACACAAGCTCTGCTTAGCTTGCGGCTAGATGATGCTGTGTGAATTGTCCGGCATTATTTATTGATTTATAATATAAAATTTGTTGTTTTGAATATGTTGCGTTTACATGTTTGCATTTCTAGCATATTAATTAATTATAATATTGTTGATTGCTTTGTATATTATAACTCTCTTAGCGATTTAAATTTATTATTCGAAGAATTTTCTGAAATAAATAGTTTCGTGAAAAATGAAAATGTTTACGTAGAATACAACCTTGAGATATTCACTTTGGATTATCAAATTAATAGATTTTTATGGGCATCGAAATCAAAACATTCCCCTT
>JAPQVW010000573.1:22500-24272 GCA_028535905.1 Quercus berberidifolia | reverse complement strand
CGCCCGGAGGCCCTGGCTCGCCCGAGGGCAAGGAAGGGCACGGACGAGCACGGCGATCGTGCGGGGCAGAGCGATGACGCTCGCTAGGTACGTTGGCAAAGGGGGCCGAAGGCCCCAAACCCACATGGTGTTCTGCATCCGAGGCCACGAGCACGCCCACGTGGTCCACATCGGCAACGCGGAGGCCGCGAGGCACGCGTGGGACACGAGGACGGCTTCGAGGTCCTGTCGACGCCCCGCGAGGAGCGTCGACTAGGAACGAATCAACTAGAGGGACGAGTGCCTTAGAGGCAGGTATGCAACACAGGGACCCGAATTGCGTCCGAGCGACGCTCAGAACAACACTGATTGGGAGCACGCCGGACAGTTCGATGCGCGAGCACGGAGCCTGCCAAGCCATGCAACCCTGCCACCACTCACACGCTATCACGTACACTAGACCGCAACACCACCAAACGTACCCCACGACGACACGCCGCAAGGCCTGCCGTGCATGAGGAAGCATCGAGTGGCGCCGAGTCCGCACCGCTGGGCGTGAAGGACAACACTACTAAGCCACGTGCCTGCAAGGATGGGTCGTCGCCACGCAGAGGCCCGATGGTCGCCGTGGGACTTGCTTCGCGCAGCAATGGGTGAAACGAACACCGTCCGCTTTGCGAGAGCATGCCCAAGCTATACCAAGCTTGCATGGCTCACCAACCACACACAGGAACTACAAGGGACATCGAGGGACATCGAGGGACACTGCTGTCGTCGCCGCCGTCGTCGTCGCCGTCGCCGCCGCCGCCGCTGCTACCACGCAACCGTGTAGTAAGAAAGACACACACAAGCCCGATAGTCGCATGGAACTTGCTTCGCGCAGCAATGGGTGAAACTAACACCGTCCGCGTTGCGATAGCGTGCCCAAGCTAAACCAAGAATGCATGCATCCCCCCACCACGCGGCTACTGAGACCATCGACCCCCCGCCACTGGGCACGGGTAGGTGTGGCCTCGAGGAAAAAGTGGCACCAGAGAAAGCTTTCACAATGCGTTTGATCATCACCTTAGGCTTGCTCTGCGTGGCAATGGGTGAAACTAACACCGTCCGCCTTGCAAGAGCGCGCCGCAGCTATACCACGTACACGTGAAATGCCAACCTGGGTCCACCCCGGCGATGCATTTAGGGCCCACCTCGCGCCATGGAGCACGCGGGGTTGGGTGCCTGAGGGCTCGTCATGAGCATGCCTACCCGTGGCCAAGCTCAAGAGGGGTCGCCCCTGTGCATCGCCGAATACCTCCTCCCCCCTAAAGAGCCCTTAGGAAAAAATCCGCTCTGGCACGAGGAAACATTGATTTGTTGAGGAGGAATAATGGGTCATTTTCGGAGCAATTCTTGGAGTCTTGCCCTGATTTTTTGCACACATGCTAAGAAAAATCCAACCCTCAACTTGTCAAAATATGGAGGCCAGATTCAACATATTTTATTTTTTACGATTTTAGGAAGCCGGAAAATGGGAAAAATCATAAAAAATTAAAAAACGCTCGGAACGCCGAACCGCTTGCTGGAATCCTCCTCTAAAATCATGGAATGAATTTAGGGACACAAAAATGGAAAAAGGCACGAGCCAATTTTTCCGGAGTGCGGGACGATGCGGGGCGATGCGGCACGGCGTGCACGCGGGCATGCCCCTGGGATGCCCACTGCCTGCCTGCTCGTGGGGAAATAACCTCATTTTCCAAAAAACCCTCATTTTTAGGAAATCACTCCAAATATGTGGGCAAGCACCAGCC
>JAPQVW010000572.1:0-24305 GCA_028535905.1 Quercus berberidifolia | reverse complement strand
CTGTTCAACAAAGTAAATTAGGCGCGAGGCAGAGCAGTTCCGAGCTGGGCAGGAGCAGCCTGGGAATCAAGTCTGTGATGTGTATATTCAACATTCATTTAATTTAAACGATATCCTCGTTTAAATTAAATTTATGTTGTAACAATAAATTTAATAATAAAAATATATAGATTAATTTAAAAAAAATTATATGTGACCTACCAGTAGGGTTGTCAACTTTTTAAATTATTATTTTCATTGTTATTTACTAGTTTACTAGTTCACGCAATATGAAAACAAAGAATTTTGCAAAACATATTCTTCCAAAAAAATATAGTAAATCCGCACCTACTATTTCTTTTTCCAGAAATATAGTAGTTGGAGCTCAATTATATTAGGATACTATATAATATAGTAGGCCTTGGCAAACCTACCTACCAGTCAACCAATTGAAAAAACAAGATCCGTCAAGTGCGAGTGTGACTCGCGCGCCGAGGGTTTCGAAATTTTGCAGATTATACAAAATACCTACTATAGAAACGAGTTAGACTTCACTATCTAATGAATATCTAAAAACATAGTTCATCATCTCAGAGTGTTTGTAACAACAAGTTGGTACAAACACTCTGAAAAACTTCGAGATCTGGTGTAATGGTAAAATTTCTAGACATTTTTTTAAATGTTTCATAAATAATGAAACCTACAAAAATTTCAAAAACTGTTTTGAAATGTACAAACAAATACCTTTCATTTGATACCAATATACAATTTTACATAGCATATATTACTATAAAACCAGATACTACAATTGAAACAGTTGAGCTAACTGCAGACTGTTGCAAACAATCTACAAGTAGCTCAACTCATTCATTGAAAATATGATTATGTTATGTACTATGTGTGTGTAAATATGTTATTTACTAATAAAATGTTGAATCTTGTGATGTGGTATAGCCCCAGAAGGGGGAGAGTGTTCGGGACGAAGTGCGTAGGATTTGTAGTCTAGAGTCACCCCAGTGGCTCATTACTCAAAGTATCGGTCCGTGTATCCAGCAAGGTTGGCAGGACAGAGGGAAGGTGGAGGGATTGTTCAACAAGGTACGATGATACAATCGAGGGACTCCCCTTCTCGTTTAGTGTAAACCCGTATGATTAGTATTCGCGAAAACGGTTTCAAATATCTGTAAAATGATTCAAATGATGATGGATGGATTGTGTGAAAGAGGACATGGGTAAGAAAGGTGTGAGTACGGAGATGAAGGCTGATAGAGGAGAATGGAAAAAAAATACATGTTGTACCGACCCCCACCTAGCGTAGGATAAGTTCCGGAAGAAGAGATTCAAAAAAGGATTTTCCCCCTTAACTGAGATAACACTCATCCTTTTGTTGGGAGTCCTCATAAATAGGAGGACCGGCCCTGATTACAATCATGTATTCAATGAAGCTGAAACCAAAGCTAAGTGCAAAACCAGTACATATTGCAATCTTTTTTTTAATGAAAATAAATAAGAAGGCTTTATGTTACGGAGAGAGTTTAACTTTAATTTCAGCTTTAGTTATGTGCATAAAAATAAGTTCTCCCCGACACCCAGTTTAAAAAAATCACACAGAGAACAATAACGTTACCCACTATTCATCTATACTATCTATACTAATATTATAAAGAGGAAAGATTTGATTGTTTGTTTTTTTTGCCTGGAATAGGCTCCGAAACTACTGGACCGATTTGAAAAATTCTTTTACCGTTGAGAAGCTACATTACTCGGGAGTGTCATAGGCTATACTAGCGACGCGCCCCGGCTTCGCGCGCGGGTATATCTTTTGCATTTTCAAAATTGCACCCGTGCATAGCGGGGTGGATCTCTAGTCAATCATAAATAAAAATACTAATTAAACTTACCTTTCCAGAAGGCGCAAGCCTATGGCAAGCCGGGCCTCTGCTCCGCAAAGCCCGCGCCGGGCCGGGCGTCGCCGTATTAGGCGAAGCGTTATACGCTGTGGGGGGCTTCGACGGCAAAGACTTCCTAGCCTGCGCGGAATGCCTCCTGCACCCGGACGGTGAATGGACGGCCTTTGCGATGCATGCCGCGCCGCCGCAAAGGGGGGTTGGTAGCAATGGGGGGCTCGGAGAAAAAAAGGGGGGTTGAATGATATAGCGGAAGAAGAGATCGTTAAGAAGGATGGTGACTTGGTGAAGGATTTGAAGAAGAAGTTGTCGGTTGATGGAGCTATGGCCTAATTCTGAGGTAAATATATAATATTTCTGAATAACTAAATAACTGCGTAAGAGCCGCTACACACACGAAGCCGGAGGCGGAGCGGTGGCGGCCGGTAGCCGAGCCAGGCGTGGCGTGCGCGCGGTGCGGATGTCTTCACATTGCAGGCGTGCGAGAGCGGTTGCGACGCGGGAGGCGTTTTTTCCCATAGTATTTCCTTTTTTAAAGCATTTTTATAATCTTTTACACGGCAATCGTACAAACAACGATGTGGTTGGACTATACATTTTTCGGTATAGTCCATTATATATTTTTGGTCATAAGCTAAAAATTTTGTAAATTACTTAAATACAACTCGTAACTCCGCTAGTAGCACGCCTATGCACCGCGAGGCGTGGCGTGCGCTCTGTGTGTAGTCACTCCTTATAGTAACTGAAATACACGCCGTGCACCGCTAAGAGCCACCGCCGGCGGTGTGTGTGTAGTCTTTTATTTACAATCGTATGATACAACTCGCACGCCTTCGCCTCCAGCCCGGCCACGGCTTCTGTGTGTGGCGGCTTTAATAGATTTCAGCAGCGAATCGGTAGCAACATCCAGAGTAGGTACATTACAAAATCATCACACATTTCGACGACCTTTGTGGCGCAGCGGGCGGAGTTCCGCCTGCGACGGGGTTGCGGGGTTCGATTCCCCGCCTCGGGACAAATGTTTTTTATGATCTGCAGATATTTGTAACAAAATTGATCGTGAACCAAAAAAACGTGTTTTTTTTTCTTGTTGGGAGGGGGGGCATGTTTCAGCTGTGGACGAATGTGTGCTGATTAGTGCAGGTTTGGATAGGTTTTGATTTTCAAAGTAAAATTTTGCTAATCAAAAAGTTATAGACACAACTGTTGTTTTTTTTCAGTTTTGAGTTTTTGATTAAGTATTCTATTTTTTTTTTCTTTTCTTTTACTTACAGGATGTGTCAGAAAAGCGGACAGACACTCAGACACCCGCACACTGCCGCACACTAATCATTTCCGTACGAGCGAACGCTCACACAATACTCAATATATTTTTTATATGTGCATTTGTCATACACACAATTAGCTATGGCTTGTGTCACCCAGAAGATATACTTTAAACTTTAAAATTTAATTTTAACTATACTAAAAAGTGTCCAATATCTGAATACCATTTTAACACGAGGACAGCTGTGCAGATTCCTATCATATACATATGTAGCTAAGAATGATTATTGCATCAAACAAATAAATTCGATCCAAATGGGTTCCCCTGTTTAGGAGCTACAATGGGACAGATAAATACACATAAATTTAAGTACATAGTACGGCACGTAAATTTATTGTTATAAAACCCCTACTCTTTTTGCGTTTTGAAATGGGCTATAATACAATCGCCCTACCTACCACAGTAGGGTTCCTGTTCTCTAAGTAAGCCTTCTGGGTGTTATTGGCTATGAAGCTAAATTGTTAAAGAGCCTTGTAGACGAGAACTTTTGAATTTGGACATTGTGAGATGTAAAAGCAAGCTAAGATGCTTCGATTTGAATCCACCTCATAAAATCAGAAAAATGCAATGCCATTTTCGGTATGAAAAACTTGAGATTTTTGTCTGAAAATTCTTTGTTTTCCCACCTACAATTATGTCATACCATTTGAGATTGTTTTTTTTAACTGTATTATAGGTTCTGACCAAATAGTACTTACCAAATCGAGTATTTTTCTTTTTTTTTAATGTCGAATTGAAATACTAATATTTTATTCAAAATATCACAATTCCTTTTCAAAAGTTTTCACTCACAGGCCCTTATTAGATCTCGAACTACCTCAAAATTAGTAGAAAATTGACGCGAGCGCCCTCCGCGTTTTAAAAGAGACCTATTTTTAGATACCCTTTTACATTTACTAATTTAACGCTCTTTGGACGGAAGAAAAAGCGAGACGACCCGAAGTCTAACTGAAACGGTGCAACTGTTTGGGACCCCGGGTATGTAAATTAACCGTGGTCTTACCAGGTATGGGTAGATTCCTGGTGATTTCTACAATATATGAGTAGTGTTCTTTGAAAGATAATTGGAAGATAAGCACTTTGAAGTATAAATGTGCAGAAATTGTTGTCAAAAACCCTAGATCTTTTTCCAATAAAACCCCTATTGACTGACTGCTTTGTTGATGGCAACTATGTCTGGTTTACCACTTTTTCTGCCAGTGTCCGTTCATTACATTAGAACTCAATAAATGGTGAAACTGTCTAAATAGTTGTAGTCTAAGTAGTGATTGCCACTCTGTCAAATATGCCTCAGAAGCTAGGTCTGCGTTTTTTATCGTTTCTAAGCCGTTTGAAGTTTTTTTTTTTATGAAAAGATGAAAAGCATTTATCTTTCAACGAACAGAGAGTATATAAAGGTCACAAATTCTTTTAACTTCTAAAATAACCGTCCAAAACTCTATACGAGCAATATTCGAGCGACTATAAAGTGGCGTTCGCGTCTTCCCATTGCTATTTATGACGCTGCAGTGCCTATTGTGCTGACTGTACCAATTACAGCCTTTTATAAAGTCGAAATGGCTTCTACACGCGGCTTCGTATGTGTAAGAATAGTTAACTCCAAAAAGTACGTAAGTATTTTTTTTAAAACCACCATTTTGAAAAAGCGATGAAATGGTGGCCCTTGAAAGATCTATAAACTTTGTTATATTTTTTTATATTTTCTTTCATTTTATGCATTTATTTTTAATAATGATCCCTTATGGTTGATGATTGTGTGATCTCTTCTAGAAAACCTTTGGAGAGAATGTAACAATGGTTTGGCAATAAATGCGCTACTGAACTTTTTTGGAGTTAAAAATAAGATTGCAATGTAGCTTTTCGTCTATTGGTCTGTAGCGTGCTTAAAATTTGTATATATCGGCACTAAAGAGTTTAAATTATACATTTGTACCTATTGTATTGTATATTAGATGTATTTATATTGCATTTTATTAAGAGCATTCCGGTACTCGGATCCAAATTTTACATTGTCCCTTTTTATACTTGATATTTCTATGAATTTGAATTTTATTTCAATGGAAATGGAGTTGATTTCATTTTTTGTTAACTTTTATGAAATGGCAGCTCGGGTAAAACAAAATGGCGCCCGAGGTAGGAAGAAAACAATCAGATATTGAGCTTTATGTGTATAGAAATACAGATTCTTATCACATTTCTGGATGGACACGATTTTGTTATTGGTTTTCTTATTGCTCTTTCCTATTAATAAAAAAATGCCCTTGTAATTTCAACGGATGGTTAAATTTTTTTTTTTTTTAGAAATTATCTTAAAATTTTACCGTCATATAACGGACATAAGAGCTTAGGGAAATTGATAACAAAATGGTTTCCACGACGGCCGTAAAATGGTTTCCCCACTTGGGCTCAAAACACATTCTCTTGAAAAAAAAAAGTAATGTAAAATTGATTTTTTTTTTTTTAAAACAGTTTTTTGACAAAGCCTCAACTGTTAAATAATATCAAAGCGCTATAAACATGTTCTTAGCTGCTCTAAAATAATATAGGTGATGCTTCTGTGAGAGTAAGAGATACTTTGAACCTATTAATAACCTACGATAACGCAGAAAAGTTAGTAGTAAGTTTTTTAATAAACTTTTTTAAGTTTACAGAGCTCCATTTTAGTGTACCAGAATATGTATATTATTTTTAAATACAGTTATGAAAAAAACTGAATAAGTGCTTTTGTTATTGTTATTGTAAAACATTATAGATGTTAAAACTTAGCAACTTATAAATGACTTTGTGTGACAGCATGATTTTCTAAAATTTCAATACTTAAAAATATGATGGTGCATCTCTAGTGAAATGGCAGCCATAATTTTGTCACAGGGTAATAATACTGTCAAGTCTCTATACATTTAAATTATACCAAGACCTGATCAGATACAGAACAGTTCAATCATCAGATAGATCTGATTGTGTTACTCTGTTTGCAACCTTTAAGCAAATACAAAAAAAAAAACACTGTTTAAAAATTATAAATGGTTATTTTAAGTACCTGTTTTCAATACAACAGCTGTCTTATTGATAAATTTATTTTATAATATAAATTGTCTGGTAATTTAAAAAACGGTTCCTAAAGGAATTTCAACAGTGCAGAAGTCCTATAAAACTATACCCATAGAAGAAGAAGGCTTAGAATGACAGTAGACACAAACGAGGTGTTACCATAAAAATGGCGACAAATTAGTCTCATTTTCCTATTCGTATACGTGCGCTTGTGTGCGTGAAAGCACTGATATTATATGCTTGTTAACTCACACATAGATTCGTTTTTGGCGACAAAATCAAGAGAATAGTTGACTGACACTATCCCTCTGCTGAGACAGCAGCGTGTTTTCCTCTATGCTTTGTACCTATTTAAGTTTGAAAATATGTCGTCACTTCACCTAACATAAGGGCCGGTTTGCAGCAAAGCGGAGCGAAACGGACATGTGTAAATGAACCAATAATAAGTGTCATGATGTTAAAATACCGCCACACCCAACATGTCGAACCAGACGCAGAGCCATTCATGCAAGACGTTGAAGTTGAAACACGTCATGTATTCGAGGATTCTATTGGGTTTTTTTTACACTTCTCTACTCCGCTTTGGTGGAATTTGCGTAAGGTTATTTAGATGTATGACACTGAACTCTTATTATGAAGGACTCATGACTTCCTAATTAATTTACAGCGGGCTGATCATCTCGAACGAATCAATTATCAAATCACCTGTCAACATAGATTCTAGAAGAGAAACAACTAAGTATTTTGATAAGAGATTTGATGATTGATTGGTGAATCAGCGTACGAACAACCGGCTGTTAATATTTATTTTTCGATCGATACATGAAAAGACATTAGTTTTAAGATCATACTGTACGGGCCGAAAGTTCGCTTTGAGAAGTTTGAGATACTTTGTCGCATACGACATAGTAATATCATACATATCTCGCTGACTTTGATGTAGAAAGGTGATATTTCTAAATCCTTGGGACACCTGTCGCATGCGATATTTCGACATCGCGCCGACTTCGTCGTTTAGGTCCCTTCCTAGACAAAAACTCGCAGGTTCGATATTGTATTTGGGATTGGTAAAAGGCGATTGTAGCGACTCATGTTGCTTAAAGTGGCTATTTCTGTTTTAACTTTCATTCATTTTAGATGTTTCTTAATCCTAAGTTATTTGTGAAACAAAAAAACAAATGTTATGCTATAAGTACCTATGGAACGCCTGAGATGTCTAGATTATTTTAGACTAGATTTGATTATTTTGAAGACATTGCTAACACATCGCAATGGAGACTAAATAGATCCTTTACTCGATACCAGTGGCCCTTGATTTTAAAAGTAAGCTGCCAGTCTAGCTAACTAGGGTAAACAAGTCGCGCGGAATTATAAACTATTCGACCACTAGCGCCATTCTTGGGATTTTAAGTAACACTCCCCTTAAAAGTCTTGATAAACTTGCAAGCCAATGCAAGACTGGCCATTAGAATAATGTAAACCGACCATATAATTCTATTCTAAATGATTTTATAAGGTACTTTGTGTCGACGCGTGGTGGTGGTATGTAAATATGAATACTAACTACCCACACTGAGGTGGTATCTCGTTAACTCTAGTATTATTACTGTTTATGTTTTAAACCTAAATAAACTGCATTTTGTCGTTTTGACTCGCTTTTTATTTTATTTTATATTCCTGTTTCTATGGTCGACAAGTAGAAATACTTATATACCTAACTTATTCTTTTTAGCATGGACAAATAAATGGTTCATGCTTTTTAGTTTTTTTGATCATGTAACTAATTTGATCGTGCGACCTAAATGTGCACCTCACGCCATTCAAAATGTATGACGTGAGGTGCATGGTTAAGTCGTACGAGTAGTAGGTACATGCTTGATAATGTACCTAGGTCCTACCGAATGTACAGTCGACGATCAATAAAATGTAATAACTTTGTTTTCTCAGTACCTAGATTCATCCCGTCGCCGGCTTACTCATCGAGTCAAAACAACTAATGAATGTGACTAGTCATTGAGAAAGAAAAAGTTACCTACTAAGGTAGTCGTAGAGCTTACTAACTACTGTTTAAATTAATATACGCGCAAAGAATAATTGAGGCTACCATTTATGTCATAATCTGGGTCTCGGGTGAAATAGTTCAAAGGGGTTTTTATTTTTTAATTGAATAGTTCTACCCACGTCACAGTGCCACGTGCCACAGCCACGTGACAGTGACAGCTCAAAAAACATGTTGATGGCAACACATGTTGCCATCAACAAAGCACTCAAGTCGTCGGTAAAATAGCCATTGATTGACGTGTTCAGGCCTTCAGGCGTTCGTTCAGTGTTGTTGATTGATTTTGTGTCGAAAATTGATAAATCGATTTTACCTTGAAAGATTCTTAAAGCATCATAGAAAAAGATTAGAATGTGCTAACCGCATGCGCATCCACAATCTTGGATCTAACAAACCCTAAAGTTCATCAAAATGTGGGTCTCGTTTCGTAAAAACGCAAGTGAAGCACAATTCCTACTTCCTTTGTGGCGTGGCGCTAGGACTATGGATCTCTTTGATGGCTATTCCTTTGGACGAAGAGGTGGCGGAGTGTTCTGAGGAGGTAGCGGTGCCTCCGCTGCCTGATGAATACTCGCCGCAGAGGGAGGAAAGACCCCTGGGTTCGGCGGGGCAGGCTTCGGGGCGAAGCGTGCAGCGGCCGCGGTATTATAGTACGGAGCTGGGTATGAGAGGTAAGTGCTAAGGAATTTGACCATATATTGTTTTGGCTGAGTTTGAATATAGGTTTAGAGAGCATCTTATAACTGTTCATTGGGCAAGAACCCCCAGAGTTGTATTTGTTAAAATTCACTATCCTTCAACAAATTGAAGATTCATAAACTGTTAATAAAGTGTCAAAGGAATAGATAATCTAATCTAATCTCCAACTGTTAAATTTCAACTCTCACTAAATCTGAGCACCTAAAACTATTTTGATTTTGCATGTTAGTATGATATAGAGTTGTCATTTGTTTCTTTTGTACAACACAAAACACAAAAATTGACTACATGAGATCACTCTTAATTTAAATCACCTTTAACCAGTCCACTGATTGCTCAACACCACTTTTGTACTACTTCCAGGCTCCCTACTCTCAGGGGTCCTGACATCAGAAGGTGCGCTCACTGGACGGGTGTCAGCACTCAACAAGACAATGCAGCGTCTGCAACCAGCGCTGAAGTTTTTCATCACGGCTAGTGAGATGAGCAACGAACCGGGGCTTGCTAATGTTGTTGGTAAGAACAGTCTTTTGTTTAATGGCACCCCTTTCCCCCATTTGGACTCTAAATGGGCCCATTATGCTTGAGTTTCTTGCTAGTAACCTTACTCAGGTTTAAACAGGCTGTACAAAGTAAGTGACCTAGGGTGTTCAGGACCCTGTGGGAACAATATTTTATTAAGGGCTAATTCAGTGCTAGACATAGGCCTCCCCTTAAGAATGTCATTGCTTGAGCTTGATGCATAAGTCTCTACTCAAGAACACATTTACCCCAGAGGTTGTCTAGATAAAAAAATCTTCATTCCAGGTTTCACTGACACCCGAGAGATGCTAAAACCCTTCCATGCACTCAAATACCTGGCTGATAACTACCTAGAAGAGTTTGACTTCTTTTTCCTCGTGTCGGATGAAGCATTTGTGAATGCACGACGACTGACGGAGCTGGTGTCACGACTCAGTGTCAGTCAGGAAGTGTACATGGGAACGGTGGCTGAGGATGACAGCCATTACTGCTCGCTTGGTAAGAGAAAACACCAGATTTTTTATGTAATTTCTTCTTAATAAAGTCACAGATTAAGTAATGTTAATTCGAACACTTTCATTTCATTTAACACTTTCATTGCCACTGACTCACATGAAAGACTTCCATCAGCTGCGGCGCGCCCGGGTCGCATCACAGTAGCGTGGCAGTGAATGCGTTAAGTGGCTAATTGGCTGTGATAGTAAATGATGGTAAATGGTTATTGCAGTTTAAAAACTTATGTAATGTTAGAGATGTTAAGGAAGTTATGATACTCGCATCTCGCAGAAGATAAAGATTGAAATCCAGTATATTATTAGCACATCATGCGAAAGTCTCTATCCAAAGCTAGGTAAAAAAATTGTTGCTATCTAAAAAAAAACTTGATTAGTTTCAACTTCCAAACATCTGAACCGCTTAGGTAATGCCTCCATTTATAACTGTAAATCCCTGACCTTATTTTTACATAGACTAACCAAGCATTATTTAATTCCAGATGCCGGTATAATAATCTCGAACTCAGTGCTTCGAGCGGTCCACAACGAGTTAGACTGGTGCGTGCGCAACTCATACTCGCCTCATCACCACGAGAACCTGGGCCGTTGTGTCTTACACGCCGCGCATCTGTCTTGTAACCAGCATCATCAGGTGATCCTCAAGTCAACAGATATTTATTCCATAAGGCCACTAAGAACCGGCAACTGCACAGGGTATTCAATATAATAAAACACTTAAAATGCATAGAAAAGTCAATATTTTATGACATTGTTTACCTGTATAAAGTACTAGCGATCCGCCCCGGCTTTGCACGGGTGCAATTTAGAAAATGCAAAAGATATACCCGTGCGATACTGGGGCGTGTCCTTAGTATAGCTTATGTCACTCCGGAGTAATGTAAGCTACATTACTCCGGAGTGACTGACTTGTCCAAGTGCTTATTTTGTAAGTTCAAGGAAATAAAGTTATTGAGTTCTGAGTTCTGACATAAGCTATACATCCAACAGTGAAAGAATTTTTCAAATAAATCCAGTAGTTACGGAGCCTATTTCAGGCAAACAAACAAACAATCAAATCTTTCCTCTTTATAATATTAGTATAGATGTTACTCTACATGCTAAACAGTTGTTAAGACATCTTTTTAACCAAGAAAATATACTTGTGCCAGGTTGTCCTGCCCTTCAATACAAAAACATGAATTTAACAAATAAACTAAATTAATTATTATTAATAATGAGATTATAAATTATGAGAAATGAAGAATTGAACGAGGCCTGATACCCAGCAGTGGGTGGCGTAAAGCTATAATAGTCAAGTTGAATAGTGAAATAAAGTGCTAGGTATTTCTGTTTCCTTCAATATTTTTAAGCAATGTCAGTATTATTATGACGACCGATGTGGCGCAGCGGGCGAAGGTCGGCCTGCGACGCGGAAGGTTCCGGGTTCGATTCCCGCCCGGAACTAATATTTGTGCGCTCCACAGAAATTTGTTCCGGAGGTCTGGGTGTTTAATATGTATAATAAAAAATATCTATATATGTAATACATTGTATTATATGTATCAGTCATGTAGTACCCATAACACAAGCTCTGCTTATCTTAGGGCTAGATGATGCTGTGTGGATTGTCCGGCGTAATTTATTTGATTGTATTTATTTATTATGTATATATTATTATATATATTATTTATTATGAGTATTATGTATATTCTCTGGCTAGACTAAAGAAGTATGCTGAAATCGCTAGGTCGTTAGTTGTTATTTTTCAATTTGAAGTAAAACTCAATCGAGATCCAAATGAGCCTTTGTCCTTGCACTTAGTTATGTTATGATCTAAATTGAAAACTGGTAATACAGCAAACTTATTGTCACAAAGTTTCCTTGTGACGTGATGGACGCACAAACTGAGTGGTAGCCGTAAGGGAAGTTGCATGCAGAAGTAATTTTTACATTATTTGTTATGTTATATTCCAGGGTGAAAGCTACCAGTCGGTGCACCTGGACGCATCGCATTCTCTGCAACCAGCACTATGCGACGCAGTGACGGCCCACCCAGCAGAGCCTGCCGACATGCATCGCTTGCATGCTTACGTCTCACGGGTAACTAACATCAAACAGCTTACACACATCATATATCCACTGCTGAACGTGCTTTTCCCAAACAAGGGGGTTGACTTGACTGCTTTGTTGATGGCAACTGTGTCTGGTTTGCACTTTTCTTGTTTTGCCATAATCGTAAATCCGCCTGTCACCCGATTGGCGTGACATCGTGTGACAGGCGGATTGGTGAACAGTGGAGGTGTTATACACAAGGAAGCTACTGTCCTTCCTAGGGGTCGATTCCATGACCGCCACGGTAAAGTCCTGATATAAAGGAAGGAGGGAAAATTTGATCTCCAGATTAAAAGTAAAACATATAGCTATAATATAATTATTGTGTTTTCATTCTTCAGATATGGCTAGAACGCGGCCGGGCCGCCGCCATCCGTCTACGTGGAGAAATGTGGCACCTAGCCCCGCGCCACCCGCCTCATGCAAGGAACGCTACATGGCCGGCGGGGCTCCGCTCTGACCCTGGATTGGCGCCTCCTACTCCGCCTTCCAGGTAATATCATCAGCTTATGTTAGTACATGCTGGACGGCAGCCTGCTTAAAAAAATAGAAGATAAAATAACATTTATTTCGACACGCACATGTGCATATAAAACATGGAGGCCTAAAAACTAAGTGACACCAAGCTTGTGGCCCGTGAGCTGTCTGTTATCTTATGCCGTTATTATAAAATGCATCTAAATATTACGAGTTAAGGCTAGGTATTCCAACAGAGGGCCCGATTTCGTGATTTTTAAAATCATCTGAGACGTAGAAAATAGTGTTTAACATTCTGAAAAAAAGATATATGTTACTTAAGGATCTAATCTAGTCAAAGTCGCATTCAGTTACAAGATCTAATGAACTTCACTTGATAAAAAAACATCCCAAAGTTACCCCTTTTTGTAATGTTTTTTCAATATTATGACTTTACTACTGATATTTTAATATTTTTTTTTGTACGTAACTAAAGATACTGATTTTTTCTAAGCAAATTCGCAGAGTTTCACTTGATAAAATGTTTTTCTTATTCACTATGTTTAAATAACTACAAAATTCACGAACGCGGTGGCCTGGCGACGCGATCAGTCGCGCTC
Source organism: Quercus berberidifolia (assembly GCA_028535905.1). Taxonomy (NCBI): domain Eukaryota; kingdom Viridiplantae; phylum Streptophyta; class Magnoliopsida; order Fagales; family Fagaceae; genus Quercus; species Quercus berberidifolia. The sequence continues at coordinate 11,079 of JAPQVW010000572.1, read as the reverse complement.
TGGCGCTTACGGACGACGGACCTGTGTCAATTTTTTCTGCGACAATTTCTTGCAACAATAAATAAGTTTTTGACGAATTTATATAATTGTTGCAAGTTAGACATAATGGGCAATAAACAACGCAAGCTAAAAAGTCGTTTGCAGCCATAAAAGTAATAAATAAAAAGAATGCACTCCAAAGATATGTGAAGAAGTAAGTAAATATTTCATTTGTAATGTCATTTTTGTCTTTGATATAATCACAATAGATTTCATTTTACTTCGAAGATATCATGCATAAACTTACTGTCATAGTGCCATAGTATAAGAATATAATAGTAGGTATAACTACTTAATATCGCTATGTACGATTTTTGATCGCTATTTTAGAATTTATATTTTGTCTATATCGGTACCTACGTGCCGTTTGCTAACAACAGTAAATTGGTATTTACTTTTCGTTTTACCTAGAAATTACTCCTGTGCAATAGGTACTCCATTTACTTATTATCGTAGGTCAGTGGGGCAGCATCAGAAAACTAACATGAACACCGCCGCCGCAGTAATAAATCTGCTACCTGCGGATTCAACTGAATATGTAAAAGAAAAGTCAGTCTAAATACTGCTGCTTTGGTGAAAAATATACCATACCAAAAAAATTTACATGTGTGGCTGCTGTTTCACATGGAATAGAGCACGAAAGGCAAGCACTTCAACAGCTACAAAAACAAGAAAATATAAATATTATGCCTCGCGGTTTGTTCATCGACAAAACTTATCCATTTATTGGAGCGACTCCTGACGGATTAGTAGGCGATGATATGCTAGTGGAAATCAAGTGCCCTTTAACTGCAGCAAAAACAGGACTAACAAATGCAATACAACAAAACAAAATACAAATATCAAAATACGACAAAAACATTTGTACCAGGACAATAAATAAAAAATCTAATTGGTTCTATCAAATACAGAGGCAGCTTCACGTCACTGAAAGACAACTCTGTCTGCTCGGAATCTGGGCTGGAGAAAATGAACCCTTACTTACAAAACGGATCGAAAGGGACGATAATTTCATGGAAACTCATATGGAGCCAAAGTTGACCAAATTTTACATGAAATGTATGATGCCGGAAATTGTAGACAGTAGACACGTACGTGGAATGTCAATAAGAACGTTGTCCTTAGAAGATGACAAGGAAAATGTATATAATGTAAACTTCCTAGCCTTATCACAAATGGGAAATGTTAATTCTATGGAGTCCATAGCCTTATCATCTCCTGAGCCACAATCAGATTCGCAACCGGGTACAAGCATACGAGAAATACATTTTAAAGAATTTTGATATTATAGAATAATAATATTTTAAATTTAACAAATTTGTTTTATTTGATACCCTTTATTCTTTTTATGCCAAACAGAATTTGGAATAAATAGCCCTGCAATCCTTTTAGGTTACCCTGTGGCCCTGGCAAGTTAACTTTGCTTGTTACGTCTCCATGTTGTATAAAAATATTAAATAAATAAATAATGCTGGACAAATCAGCATCATCTAGCCCCAAGCTAAGCCGAGCTTGTGTTATGGGTACTAGATGACTGTTATACTTAATACATTATACTATATAGATAGATATTTTTTTATTATACATAGAAAATACCCAGAACACCCTGAACAAATATCTGCAGATCGTACAAATATTTGTGCCGAGGCGGGAATCGAACCCACAGCGTACTGCGTCGCAGGCGGACCTTCGCCCGCCGCGCCGCGCCACAGAGGTCGTCAAATAATAATTACCTATATTATACAAACAATACAGAAATAGAGAGGTTATTTCATTTATTTACGAAACTGTAATTTATTACTATACCATAAACAAAGTTTGATCATAAAAAAATGCATTTCTACAGTCAAATAAAATTATCCTACTGCTCATTTCTATACAATGTCGCTGGCAAGGTCATGCAAGTTCACTGCCGCTGCGTCCGGACAAATATTACGCGCGCGGCCCGGGACAGCGCTAAATGCCTACTACTGCAGGAATACCCAGCCTTAAAGCCCATATTTGCATGCACATTTCTGTGATAGAATGATCTCAAATATGAGACTTGACGCCCGTCGTTGTATAATGTGGTTTCTTTCATCTGAGGTAAAATGCCAACATGTGTCATTCTGAGACGATACCATTGTCACCACTATGACAATGGTAATACATATATACAGCGATTTGTTGAGCAGAAATTGTTCCCAGATCTGCGACAAACTTAATGCCGTTCCCTGAAGTATATTTTAAGTTAAACTTCATAATTGTCGCAGGTTCGATCACCTCCGTTGGACGCTGTTCAACGAAACCCACGCCTTCATGCCGGACGAACATCGAGCGGTCGCTGCTATGACTGCGCCCACCACGCATGCAGTGCAGGTAAGTACCATTATAAATAAATATGGCTGGACAATTCATACAGCATCGTCTAGCCCCAAGCTTGTGTTATGGGTACTAGATGACTGATATACTTAATACAATACTTTACATAGATAAATATTTTTATCTACTATGTAAAAATAAGTCGGGTTTTCCTTCCTGACGCTATAACTCCAGAACGCACGAACCGATTTCCACGGTTTTGCATTCGTTGGAAAGGTCTCGGGCTCCGTGAGGTTTATAGCAAAGAAAATTCAGGAAAAATTCAGGACAAACCAACATTGGTGGCGAAACGGAGTTCGCCGGGTTTGCTAGTTATACATAAAAACCAGATCACCCGGAACAAATATCTGCAGATATTATTATAGACATGCAAGATCAAAGAGAAGATTCAATTCACTTCGATTGAAAGTAGTGAGAAAGAGAAAATTAGTGGAGATATGTCCTTCAAAATCCACTTTAAGTCACAGGACGCTGAGTCAGGGGCTCTATTCTGCTAAAGTAATGGCTTCACTATGGCAATGGTATCGCCACCGAATGACACATTTTGGCATTCTACCTTCGATGAAACAAAGTACACATGGAGAGACGCGTGTCAATTTTGAAACCATTCTATCAATCTCTCTGTGCAAATAGCACCGCACGCACTTTCTGTAGTTTTTTTCATATCCGTGATTCTACGTGACGATTCTGCGACGATATTTCATTGTCATAGAACTCAGAACATTAATTATTTCATCGGGCTTACAAAATAATCACTTAGACAAGTCAAATTGTAGTATAAACTACAAATTATTATAAAGTAAGAAATAAAGTGTTATTGATTTTCTCTTCACTTCAATTTTTTGTCCACTCGTGCAAGAAGTGAAAAAGAAACCACTATAGTGAAGCGATTGGTTAGCAGAATTGGGTCCCAGAAGTAAATTTTAATTGGAAACTGATAAAAAGTAAGATAAAATGTGTAGCATAGAGAAAGTAAGTACGACCCTTGAGTCAGCTAAAAAATTGCTAATGTCGCTCCCAGACAGAATTATTTATACCAAATCGTCGTCGATTTTAGTGGTAGTGGTATTGTAGTGGTAGCGTAGTGATATTTTCAGTGAACAGCAGGAGCGGATTTTTGCTTGATTTCAATAGTTTATCGCATACAGCAAATTAAAGTTCCCTTAATTCTTTATTGGACCAGAAAAAACATACCAGAGCGTAATGCAAAAAGCCAACCTTACCCTAACGAGGTTTCTTCGCCGAACAAGCAGTCTAAAACTGTTCCCTTTTCCAGCTGGTCTTAGACACGGCAATAGCGTGGGCACGCCAACGCTGGGCGTGGGCCTCCCGCGTGGAGCTAGCGGAGGGGGCCTGGCAGTGGGAGCCCCCCACAGCACTGAGATACAGACTGCTGCTGAAGTTGTACGGACCTGATGGCACCGCGGTAAGGAAATCATGGTGGCAAATAAATTATGGTGTCTATCTTCACCATTCCTATCTAAGACGCTGCTTCAACATCGTCCTGCCTATTCAAAAGGGGGGAGTGGAGGGGGGGGGGAGACGCCGACAACCGCTGGGGTTAAAGTGTTATTGAGTGGAGACCGCGACTCGGCAAACGTAGTGTAGGACGCCCTCCGGCAAGGTGGGATGATGATATGCGAAAAACTGCAGGCAGATGCTGAAGCGGCAAGCTAAATACAGGGCGTTATGACGCTTATTAGGGGAGGCCTATGTCCAGCAGTGAACTAATATAGGTTGATGGTGGAGATATAATCCTCGGGTTATCAAAATGGATCAGGATCTTTTTGAGCTACTACAAGTATGACCGGTGGTCTTAACTACTACTTCTATTTCCTACCCTCAGATGCTTCGCCTTGTGGAAGTAGCGCGCGCCCTCGGCTCCGCCCGCCTCGTCCCCGTCCGCTACGTCACAGAGAGCGCGCGCGTCAACATTGTACTGCCTTTACCCCTGACTACCACCGCACTGACGGACTGCCAGGCCTTCCTCGAGAGATATACACAGCTGTCGCAGAGGGACGCCAATACTAACTTGTATATTGTAAGTATACAACGTAGTACTACCTAAGAAATCCTTATACTAAGAAAATCCGCGTATCTCCGAATTCACGTAAAACGGGGTAGTGTAAGTCGGGGTATTACTATACCCATAACACAAGCTCGGCTTAGCTTGGGGCTAGATGATGCGGATGACTCGTTAGATCCATCGACTAGATCCATGATGGATCTAATGAGATTTTTATTTCTCATTAGATCTGTTTCTATATATTTATTCATAGAATGGATCTAGTGAGAACTTTTTTTATGAAAATATAGTAGTCATACTATATTTGATATTTCACACCCACACTTAAAACACTTTCAGTTTCTGTCAATAACAATAGAATTACTGTCAAAAACATCAGATATGACAGCATATGACAAAAATGACAATAAATACAAATGACAGATAAAAATTAATATAAATACGAAACCCTAAAAATGACGAAAATGCTGTGTGAATTGTGCAGCATTATTTATTTATTTATTACTAGCGACCCGTAGCGGCTTCGCACGGGTGCAATGCTGATACTTTACAGGCACACGCCGCCGCCGCGCCGGCCCCCCGGCCGGTACCACCGCAACCGCTATGTCCCTGCATTTTAAATCTGTAATATCTACGAACATATTCATTTCAATTACATGCTGTAAAGGGCCATTTTGATCTATATTAAATGCACAATGTATCTAAGGTACTTAATTGGATAAGGATTAATGCTGTATTGCTTAAAATCGCTTTGTAAATGAGCCATTATTTCTCGTAAAAAGTGAAGGATAAAAAATGGTTATTATGGGTTATCCTTAAGAGACAGACATATGCCATCGCGGACTTTTTTGTAAACCTTTTTACAATACTGTAGTAGGTACATTATTTTGATCTATCTCGTAGGGTTCAGCCAGCGTTTGTAAAGTAAGCGCAAATAAATGTGTTTATTTACGACATCACATTAGAAACTTCGAAAACTATCAGTGTTCCTCTACTATAATTATGCATGTATTAGACATATAAACCTTCCTCTTGAAATACTCTATCTATTCAAAAAAAAACCGCATCAAAATCCGTTGCGTAGTTTTAAAGATCTAAGCATACATAAGGACATAAGGACAGAAGATCATTTCGTTACGATTTTCGTCTACCTTGAGATTTACCACAGTGCATTAACTACACTTATGAAACTATAACTAATTAGGTACTATTCTCATTTTACGGTTAATTTATTTATATTTGCAAATTCGTTTCCCTACTTTAGTTAACTAGCTCTACCTACTAAATTGTCCATATTACCCAAAGGTTAGCGGGTAGAGAATGCTATCTAGAATTATACTCGCCTATTTTATATGTACAACTTTTGTGCAATAAAATACTTATACATAGAATCTTTATGTACTTTTAATTTTTAATTTTAATATTAAAATTAAAATTATATAATATTAAAAGTAAAAAAGTACTTATAATATTATATCTATCTACGAATTAGCGGGTGGATGTTATACATACAATAGATGTCGTAGATTGTAATGAGAAGCTCTCTGACTTTTCGTGAGAAGCTGAGAATAGGCGACGTCGCACATGATACGTTGGGAATACTTTTTGTGAGATGTTGTGAATAGTCTCACGGGAGACGTTGGGAATAACCCTATAAAATGGCGACCAAGGCATTAATCTGTGAATGAGGAGTAGTAACCACCATCATTATGAATGTAAACGGGTTAACTACGAACCTTGTTTGTGTTGGAAGAACACCAATGTTTCATTTAAGCGGTGTTCTTCCAACACAAACAAACTAGATTCGTTGTTAATCCGTTTACATTTCTCATAAATTCCTCAAACAAGGATAATTTTTATAGTAAAAAAAAAACTCATTCACTCACAAACTCATTTTGATTCAATTATCCAGTTTTTAATGCTTTTTAGGGTTTCGATCAGGTTTGCAGTCCTTATGGTCTCGCTCTGTCTGTCCTTTTTTCAATCTTGAATATCTCAGCAACTACCGAAGCTATTAACTTGGAATTTTAAATTATATTAAATATCTTACGCCTCTACAGGTTAAACGAAAAAAAGTAGAAGAAAAAAATAAAACAATTCAGTACAAATTGTGATGTGGAAATTTAAAAAAATACCTGTCATACTTATACTACATATCAAGTGAAGTGGATAGATACATATGTAGATAGCAACATGTCAAGTGGGGTATCAAATGAAAGGTAATTGGTTTGAACATTATAAAACAGTTTTTGAAAATTCTCTAGGTTCCGTACTTTTGAAATATTTTGAAAATTGGCCATTCCCCCGCCGCCTATTGCGCAACTGTTGCTGTTGTTTGTTTTCTGTTGTGTTTTTCTGTATCTTGTGTGCAATAAAGAGGAGGTATTTGTATTGTATTGTAAACTAGCGACACGCCCCGGCTTTGCACGGGTGCGGTTTAGAAAATGCAAAGATATACCCGTCGGAAGGCGGGGCGTGTCGCTAGTATAGCCTATGTCACTCCCGAGTAATGTAGCTTTCCAAAGGTGAAATAAATTTTCAAACGGTCCATTTGTTTCGGCGCCTATTCAATGCAAACAATCAAATTTTTCCTCTTTATAATATTAGTATAGATGATAACGATCTGAACACACGGGACTGCGGTCAAACTGGATGCTTTAGCTTAGGTAAGTAAAATGCACCGCTTGTACAAATGTAAATTGTGAAATGTACAAGAGTGCGGTTTATAGGAACATAGATCGTGCAGTCAATTTATCTTATTCAGTGAGTGAATCACTGAGACTATTTTCGGCGCTCATCGGTTCTTTCTCGGCGCCTATTCCTAAGTTAATCAAAATAGTATGAGCTAGCCGTGCACTTAATTTCATAGATGGAAAGACAGTCGTTAGACGAATTTATTTATTTATTTATTCATTTTAGGGGATCTTTCAGCACAGTATACATATGTAATAGCGATGTGCGAAGAGACAGGTGCCTATTAACAAGCTCCCACTTATAGAAACAAAATATTATTATATAATATGTTATTAAGATATAGCCGTCAAAGCTAAACGAACGAAATAAGAGTAATTTCAAAGTAATTTAAGTAATTTATTTTCGGAACAAAGTACATGGTTTAATAACTATTGGATTTCGATGATGCCCGGAGTAGTTTTTAGTAAAACTGTGTCGCAGACACCATCGCCCTCCTCACAGACAGGGTGTTCCATTACATAGTTTTTAACATAACAATAAAACTCTTAGATACCTATATTAAATTGATGAATAAAATATATTTAATGTTTATATATAATCTATGTTTATAATTATAAGAGGTAAATATAAATTTATAAATATGTATATTATATTTATTCTTGTGTATATGATGATTCATTTTAGGTGTGAGTATGTGGTGCTCCTGAGGACACCGGTCTCATAAGAGTCCGGGCAACAGGAGCTACCAGTGTGAGTGGGTATGTGAGTATGTGTATATGTAGGTAGGTGACATCTCACGATATTACTTTTAACAGTTTTTCTGTGGAATCATACGTCAGTGATAGGAGCCAAGAGTTAAGGGTTTGCTTGCATGATCCTTTAGTCATATGGAATATTTCAAGCTCTTTGTTTACTTTGTTATAAAGCCATGGATCGAGAAAACTCATAAACCTGCGTGCAAAGGAGGTGCGGTGGGCAACCTCTTTGAAAACTTGATGCTTTCTTCGAGTGTTGAGATGGATAACATGAACATCATCATTCTTAGAATGCTGTCTGAGAATGACATGTAAAATAAAAAGCTGACGGACATTAAGTACTTTATCATTTGTGTTCATACCAGTGGTGAGGTAAAGTTTAGTTTTAAAGTAACTTATTTTAAGTAAGGCTCTCTGAGCTCGCTCAACTCGCTCCACAAGAGTTAAGAGAAAGATAAATATAATAGATCTTTGTGTGCTACTTACAGATTATGGATTATAGTAATATGAAAAAAAAAGAATTTTAATTTAATTTAAACCTTATTTTCTTCTCCATAGGTAACATTTCCCAACCAACTGAACAAGACAACAGCATCTGTCCTGCTCGTACCCATCCGTGACGCTGTCGCCGCTCTCGCTTCCCCACAAAAAGCTGTAGAAATTATAGAAGGAGGGGAATTAGACGGTAAGACTTTTATGTTACTTTTTATACCTTCTAAATAAAAAAAATCTGTCAAGTCACTCAAACAAAGTACCGTGTGCAAGTACTTCATGAACAACTAAACGTACCTTAAACAAGACGTTTTTAAGTAAACTGCAGCCATTTTCAAGATAAAATGTTTGTAAAGAAGCCACAACACAAAATCCTAAAGTTGCGGCTTCGCTGACGTAGTACATGGATGAATATATAAATAAATATTGCTGGACACTAGTTAACTTACTTACTAGATAACTTAATACATTACAAAGATATTTTTTAATATACATAAAAAAACGCTCAGAACTCTCGGAACAAATATCTGCAGATCGTACAACCGTTTGTCCCGAGGCGGGAATCGAACCCGCAACGTCATGCGTCGCAGGCGGACCGGCGCCCGCTGTGTCAGATAGGTCACTGATCGTAGTCGAATTACTGTACACTTTAAAACATAGCTTTATTTATATTTCAAGGAAACCCAGCAGCATATATGTACAAATTAAATCAAAGAAGTGAACACAGTTTTTCTTAATTTTGTCCTGTTTAGTTGATAATATTGTTCTTTCTGTCTAACCAACAGGGGGGCTCTCAGGGGGTGAAGTCGCCCTGTACTCAGTTGCCGGGAGAGAAGCCATGAAAGCCATCGGCGGGAGGATCGGCGGGGACGGCCTAGTGCTGGTTGCCGTGCCGCATTTAGAGTTCAACCAGGACTTTCTGAATAGAGTGAGTGGCTTATCTGACGAATAGGTGGTCTTTGAGATAATGAAGATTGTTTATTTATTTATTTAATTAAGGAATAACATACGACTACATTACACTATTATTACATTAGTATAAATACTTAAAAATTATACTCTAAATTGTTGACATAGTTGGCAGTTAAGGCTTTAATCTTAATCTTTTGTCTGATAGATAGGGGGGCCTGCATTTAGCATCTATTGTCTTAGGGGGCAGGGGGGTCGGCATTTCTTCATTATAAATAGACTAAACAAAGTCTAAATGCGTGTAATAATGGTCTATGTACATTCCAGGTCCGCATGAACTGCGTATCGGGTGCCCAGTGGTTCTCCCCCCTCCCGTTCAGCCGCCACGCCGCGTATGCGCGCGCGCCGGGGAAGACCAACACGGGCCGGTTTAATGTACACTCGCATATTATAGCTGCGTTCTATAATAGTGATTATGCTGAGGGTAAGTGCCTGAAAAGTGAAGGTTTCATATTTAGAGATTATTTGCCTCACAAAAAGCATCGTGTTTATATATTTATTAAATAAATAGGTCATAAGAATAGTTTCAATCAATTAAAACTTACGTAGGCTAAGAATTTACTAACTTATGGATCTTTTGTAATCTGAAAATAATAATAATAATTATTATGTGTCTATTAAAGAGGAGAGATTTGATTGTTTGTTTGTTTTAACTGAATAGGCTCCGAAACTACTGGATCGATTTGAATAATTTCACCGCTGAGAAGATATATTTCTCGGCAGTGATATAGGCTATACTAGCGACACGCCCCGGCTTTTTACGGGTATATCTTTTGCATTTTCTACATTGCACCCGTGCAAAGCCGGGGCGGATCGCTAGTATTGAATATAAAGGATTGTGGTATAGAGGTGATTGCATAGAACACATTGCGGGACGCATCCATTGATATTCTATTGCTAGTGCAGGACCGTAAATGGGATAACCTTCTGGACTTCGGGAGGCATGTACCCAGCAGTGGGTAAAACCGTGCCGATGATGAATATGATTATGCTTCTTTATTGATTCCAAGTGATCTATACTGATAATGGCTAGAACCATCACCGAGGCAGCAAATCAGAAAACCAATATACAGTGTCTCATACTCAGCTTTTTTTTCCAGCGTCATCAGCTCACCCTAGCCCCCCCCTCCGCCTCAATCGCCTCCGTCCTCTCCTCCCTTTCCTCCCTCCGCACGCTCCGCGCGCCCGACCCCGCCGCGCTCCTCCCCCCTCGTCCCGCGCCGTGCCCCCCCGGCGCCCTGTACTGCACGAAAGGACTGGACCTAAATGTGTTGGACCTGGGAGCGAGGCACACACTAGCGCAGTTGTTACTGGAGACTGAGCATGAGAATGAAATGAAGGGACGTTAGTTTTTGTGACTTAATCTAAGTAATTTCTGAAAAGTGTAATTGTTCGTTTCTTATCTAATATCTGATGTATAGGGGGGCTTAGTATTAGTCGCCTTGGGGGGCAGGCAATAGAAGAACATATCTAATACATTCAGTAATTTTACTTCTTTTTTTTGTATTTATAATGTATTTCTATTTATTCATTGAACTAGTACAGTAATCTGAAATACATTATTATTACAGTTTTCACACAAGTTAAATAGCAATTCAATTCGAAAGTTACGTACACGTTCAGTAGTTCATACACAGTGCGTTTTTATTTAGTTTATGTGAAACAAACAGTTGTATAAACTTAAGACTTACTTTAAAAGACCTTAAACCATATATATATTATACTAGGGACGCGCTCCTGCGG
>JAPQVW010000571.1:0-24342 GCA_028535905.1 Quercus berberidifolia | reverse complement strand
ATCTACTCTACTTTCCCTCCAAATCTCTCCAATTTTGGGGAATTAAAAATGATGGATTAGAGGTGGTTAAAATCCCTCCAAACTCCTCCCTCTCATTCCTTAAAAAACTTCCAAATAAGGTAATTGAATTACTCTTCCTTCCTCTACTCTACTCCCTCTCCTTTTTTAAACTTCCAAACAGGCCACTAAAGTCATTCGCAATAACTTTATAATATATGGTCTAGATTTCATATAAATAAAATTGTGGATTTGCTTAATCTCTATCATTGTCTTTAACATAAAGAATAGGTTCAATGACACAAATTTTACTACAACTTGTTGAAATAGCAGATCATGATTAATTAAAAAATAAAAGTGGTGCTATTGGGCTAGTGGTAAATCTATATGATTATAATTGTTCACTACTCATAACCTGTCATTTTAACAAGTTTGTAAACATTTTTGCTTTTGTAACAAAATTGTAATTTAAAATCACAATCAGGGAGATCACTTGCACTAAGATAACAATGATTTGAAGTCAAATATATATATGGAGTATCATCTTTTAACAACTGAATGACGTGTTTTGCATTGAATTTGGAAAAGAAAATTAATAACATGTCATGGACTATATTGTCCCACATTGTTGAAAATCATGACTACTTTTTTTTAATGGAAAATTATGACTAAAATGATGAATTTTCCAAATACTAATCATGCCAAATGACAAACTTTCATATTTTGACTGTAGCATGGTATCGGTATTTATTATGGTCTGTTCTACGCTCGTGTTGTTGACTCGAGTAGGGTAATGGGGTTAGACCGATGAGATTAATGATTCAATTCCTTTTTTTTCTTTTTTTTTTTTTTCATCGCAGCCTGAGTTAATCTCAATCTTAAGTCTTAACTTCACAATTCAAATATATTTACGGAAAAACTTATGTACAGTTCCTTAATAGCCTGTTTGGAAGTTTAGAAAGAGAGGAGAGTAGTGGGGAGGAGAGTAGAGGGAAATGGTTCCCCTTCACATTGTTTAGATGTTTTTAAAATTAGTAAGGGATAAGGGACTAATTAGCCCTTCTCCTTGTTTGGATGTTTTAAAAATTAGGATGGAGAGGAGAGGAAATGATTAAAATAGACAAATTTACCCCTATTTGAAAATAGACTTGCAACATTGGTTTATTATTAATTTAGAAAGGATAAATTGGGAAATTTATCTAGTTAATAATTTATCTACTCTACTCTCCCTTCAAATCTCTCCAATTTGGGGGAATTAAAAATGAGGAGTTAGAAGTGGTTGAAACCCTTTCAAACCTCTCCAAACTCCTCCCTCTCCTTCCTTAAAAAACTTCAAAACAAGATAATTGAATTACTCTTCCTCCCTCTACTCTACTTTCTCTCCTTTTTTAAACTTCAAAACATGCCATAAGTTTTGTATACAGTATTACCATGTACTTGAGACTTTGCGTGATGGCCACTCCATAAACATAAAGTTTTTGCAGGGAGGGAGGAAGGGACAAAGTTCAATTCTTTAGGAAGGAGTTTCACACACATATACACTTAAATTAGGCTAAAGTAGAATTTTTATCTAGTATAAAAAATAAGTTCTACAATTAAATTTAAATATAGTTATATTGATCAATAAAACGCAAATAATATTATACATATCAAGGACAATTAAATTTGTTAGGTTTTTAGACCCCTTAACACAATATGTTTAACCTAATATTAAGCCAAGTTGATTAACAAGTTTGTTATTCAAGTCTAGGTTAAACAATTATGAGTAAAACAAATATAATGCGGAAAGTAAAGAACACAAAGATTTGATGACCTAGGAAAACCAAACCGATAAAAAATATGGGGAGAATTTAACCTAGCTATCCTCAAGGTAAAAACAAATCCACTATAGAAAGAATTGAAGTTTACAAAAGGACTTAGATCACTAACATTCTAATGCTACTATATGTAGAACTTATTGACATGACCACGTGCAAGCTCCTAGTCCACGGACTACTTCTTTCTTGGATCTATAGCAACCACAAGTTCTCCTACTTATGACTTTGAGACTCCACTCAAAGGTTTTGGATCTCCTTAAATTTTCTTTATGCAGCAACTGAAACAACCATCAGTTCTTGATGTGAATCTTGATCTTGATAGCTCTATGTATGTGTTTGAAGGTACAAACCTCTCAAGTCTCACAAAAGACTCAACACACAACTCAACAAAGACCTCTAAAACGTAGCTAGAGTTTTTCCTTTTATACTAGGAGTGAAATACATAACCCTACACATCATATGGGCTTGGGCTGCATTTGAAAATACTGCAGAAAATTTCTGATCAGCAATTCTCGATGGATCGAGTCTATTCTTCAATCGATCGAGCTGTGCAGAATTGAACAGTAATTTCCTGTAATCACTTGATTCCAAACTTACATTAAAACAAACTTTGAGTAAGTTTAAACCTAGACTAAATGTTTTGATCATGGTTTGCCAACATATATAAAATGAAGTTCAAATACATTTAGTTTCTAAAGTCTTAGAACCTAATAGTAATAATTTTATAAGATTTTTGTTTAAGATATCATTAGCGTGGGAGAGGGAGGATTTGAACTTAAACGTAGTTTCAAATAAAAAAAAAAAAAAACCCTTAGACGTCTTTGTTGAACATACATTAGAACATACCATTTGTCCTAAAGTCATTGGCAATAACTTTATAATATATGGTCTGAATTTCATATAAATAAAATTGTGAATTTGTGTAATCTCTATCATTGTCTTTAACATAAAGAATAGGTTCAATGATACAATTTTTTCTACAACTTGTTGAAGTAGCAAATCATGATTACGCTCTGTTTGTTTCATTGGAAAACCTTCTGTAAAGATAGTTTTCCATATTTTTCAGTGTTTGGTAGCACAAAAAAAACTGGTCAATGGAAAACTATCTTTGGTCAACGGAAAACCCTAATAAAAATAAGGCTTATTTTCTATAGGTTGTTTTCCAAAATTTTTTTTTGGAAAACAATCTCTCTCTCATGGTAAGATTTCTCACTTTTACTCTCTTCCCTTTACTTTTTCTCTCCTCACACCCTCACTGTCACTAACTTTGGTGTCTCCTCTTCCCATAGATTTTTCCCTCTTCTCTCTTTTCTTCATGTTTCTTTTCCCCTCTATAACACAAATTCTCTTATTAGATTTTTTTTTTCCTTCACTGATCGGTCAATAGCTTAGACTTGCAAAGGAAAACAAATTTGCAATGGTAATTATTTCATTCCTCTCTACCAAAATCCCAATTCTTTGCCTTGAACTTCAAGCTTGATTTTCTTTTTTCTCTGAGAATTTTTCCGTTTGATGGATTCCAGGTAGAAGTTACTTATTTTTCGTACATAAAGTGCAAAAAAAGAAAAAAAAGAAGAAGAAGAAGAATAAAGTAAAAGATGAAAATTTTAAACATAGTACCTGTATTGCTTTAAATTGTTTTTACATGGGACAATCTTTACCTTGGATAAATAATATTGTTATATAATAAATGATAATTGTTTAGGGGAATTGCATTTGTTGGCAAATACTTTTTTTGATGGAAGATACTTTATGCAGATACTATGCAGTGATGATATATTATGCAGTACATTATGTAAATACATAATTTAGAGTAATATTGAAGACTTGTGGTTGACCATAATAGACAATTAGTATACCAACAAAAAGAGTAGACAATTAAAAGTTATTATTATTTATACTTATTGAAAATGTATTCCCTTGTTAAATATATATATATAGACAAATGGTTGATGTATATGTGTGTGTATGTGCGTCTGTACGTTATTGTATTTATATATGAGCAAATGAGTGGTAGAGATCATAAAAATTTGACAACTAATTAATTTTGATTGTATCTATTATCAAAATTTTAGTACGAAAACCAAATTCATTCTTGGTTTTTATTTATTTATAATGATTACATTAGTTGGTTTATATAATATACATGTTTTAAATTATACAAGAAATATTTAAAAAAAAATTGCATACCAAGCACCAGAAAACATTCTCAAGCTCATTTTCAAAGTCGTTACCAAACACTGGAAAATGAGACAGTTTTCTACAAAATGATCTTTGGAAAATCAACCATTTTCTAGAAAACGTTAATGCTGAAACAAACAGAGCGTTAGTAGAAAATAAAAGCGGTGCTATTGTGCTAGTGGTGAATCCATACAATTATGATTGTTCACTACTCATAATCTGCTATTTTAACAAGTTTGTGAATTTTTTTGTATTTGTAGCAAAATTGTAAATTAAAATCACAATCAGGGAGATCACTTGCACTAAAATAACATTGATTTGAAGTCAAATATATATATATATATATATATATATATATATATATATATATATATGGAGTGTCATTTTTAACAACTAAATGAAATATTTTGCATTGAATTTGGAAAAGATAATTAATCACACGTCATGGACATTAATGTCCCACATACATTGTATCACTACTTTTTTTTAATGGAAAATATGACTAAAATGATGAATTTTCAAAACACTAATCGTGCCGAATGACAAACTTTAAACCTCATCTTTATTGTTTTTACATTTTAGCTAGGATTAAAATTCCCTCAACTTTCACTTTTCTATACTTCTATACTAAATTAGATATTATATCTAATGCCAAAAGTTTGGTGAATGATAGATGAGTGGTGTTTGTTGGTATTATCATACTATTATTATGGCGTGTTCTACGCTCGATCATGTCATATTGTTGACTGTACTGTAGTAGGGTATTTATTATGGTCTATTCTATGCTCGTGTTGTTGACTCGAGCAGGGTAATGGAGTAAGACCGATGAGATTAATGACTCAATTCTTTTGCTTTTTCTACGCAGCCTTCACTGAGTTAATCTCAATCTTAAGTCTTAACTTCACCATTCAAATATATTTAGGGCAAAACTTATGTATAATTCCTTAATGTCATATTAGTAGAATGGATTTTAGGGAGAATAAAAATAAAAAATAAAAAAGGAGAGAAAATAAGGAGGAAATTTTTTTTGGAAGGTGTTTGGTTGGGAGAGGGAGAGGGAAAAATAATTGTGGAGTTTATATGTTTTCTCCCTGTACTCATCAAAAAGTTTTCTCTTTAAAATGAAAAGAAAACTAGTGGAGAAATTTGATTATTAAATGACAAAAATGCCCATGTGCACTTGCACATGGGCTTCATCCAGTACTTTGCACTTTTGTTTTATTTTTTGTTTTATTTTTTGTTTGTTTGTTTATTTGTCTGTTTGTCTGTTTTTTTGTTTTTTTGTTTTGTTTGTTTGTTCGTTTGTTTGTTTTTTTTTTTTGTTTGTTTGTTTGTTTTTTTTTGTTTTTTCCCCCTTTCTGGGACTGTAGGTGCTTTATTCTGTTTTTCTTCTTCTTCTTTTTTCTTTTGATTTTCTGGGCTGTGGGTGCTCTATTTTGTTTTATTTTTTTTTCTTCATGGACATGATTTTTATTTTTTAATAAATTGGGGTAATTGCTTATTTTTTTTGGTTGTTTGTCATTTTTTTTTTTTAGTTGGGCATCATTTTTTAAAATGGTATATGGGTAAATTTATACAAACTCATTTTTTTCATCCCTCTACTTTTCTACTCCCAACCAAATAAAAATGAGGGAAATTAAAATATTTTCTATCCTTCCACTTTTTCACTCCTCCAACCAAATGGACCCTAAGTGTTGTATATATTACCACCATGCACTCTTAAGTTTTAGTGTGATGGTTACTCTATAAGTACAAAGTTCTTGGGGGGAGGGGGTGAGGGGTGGAATGGAAGAAGGGTCAGGGTTCAAGTTTCCAAAAGAAAGCCTTACATAGTAAAATTTTTATCTTGTATATAAAAAATGTTCTACAATAAAGTTTAACACAGTTGTGTGAAACACAAATAGTGTTATAGTTTTTAAGGACAATTAAATTTAATGTCCGTATGTATTTGAGTTTAATTGAGAAATGTAATCATTGTAGGGTGCTACTTTTAAACAACTATGCCTAACTTAAGCCCATTTATATATGTAACTTTCTGAAAGTTCAAAACCACAACCGCTTTGATGACTATTATATTAACTTCAACTTGACACACTATTCCTACTTCATTATTACATGAAAGGAGTGTTTTTTTGGGATCATGACATAATAAAAAGAGTAGTGAACCACTCCAAGATCCTTATTTTAACTTCAACTTGACACTATATATTCTTATTTCATTATTACATGAAAGGAGTTTTTTTTTTTTTTTTTTTTTTTTTTTTTGGAGCATGACATAAAAAAGAGTAGTGAACCACCCCCAAGATCCTTACACTTTTAATGTTATTACTTGATTCTTTTACAAGTAGAATCAAGATTTAAATCATCCTCGCACTTATTGCAACAAAGGAGTAAAAAAAAAAAAAAAAGAAGAAGAAGAAGAAGAAGAAGAAGAAGAAGAGTATATGTGAACCACAATGTGGATTAGTGAAGTAACATGGAACTAAATGAGCGTTTGTGCATCAAGCAGAATCAAGCTTAGCGAAATCAAGAGACTTCTTTCCATCATGAGCATTCCCAAAAAAGTTGTTCATGTATTCCTGAAACGCAAACTCCCGATAGCGAGCCACCCCATCTGTTTCCACAACTTGAGGCAGAGGCCCTATCTTCTCAGTCGGTTTAGGGGTGGTAAATATTGGGATTGAAACTCTTGATTGAGTGCTTGTGGTACGAACTCTATGTTCAGCACTTTTATACTGTCCATTGCTTACTACCTAACAAGGAACATGAAGAGAAATTGTTAATTAGTAGTTAGCTTAGCATTAAAAATAAAGTATTTAAAGAAACAATAAGTCTAAACTCTAAAGATACAAAAATTATATAAATAAATAAAAAATTTTGGCAAAAAAACATTTTTGGTCCCTAAATTTTGGCCATATTTTTAATTTGATCCTCAGATTTATATAATTTTCATTTCGTTCATTATATTTTTAAACTTGCTATTATGTTGGTCTTTACTGTAATCTCACTTACAAAAAATGCTTACATGGTTGACAATAGTTACAATTGTCGTATTAGGTGTTTTCTGTAAGTAAGACAACGATATGGACCAAAATGACAATAAGTTTAAAATTATAAGGGCCAAAATGAAAGTTATGGAAACTTGAGGACCAAATTGAAAATATGACCAAAATATAGGAACACAAAAAAGCATTTTTGCCACAATTATTTTTCATAATAAAACTATAAAACTAGTTATTGACCTATAGATTTTAAAAAATTCTATCGATACTTCAAAATCTCACAACATTTTCATAAGGACAAAATTTAGGTATAGTACTTTAGGTGCTATTCCTTAGATTCTCTTTTTAAGATTCAACCATGTGGTTACTTAATTAAAAAATATACTTCATTCTCATAAGAAAAAATCTACATGGCAGAATCTTAAAAGAGGAATCTAAGTAACAAGACTTAAGTACTGTACCTAAGTCTTGCTCTTTTTATAACATACTTATTTTTAATTGTGGTAGATCCTAACAGTTTAATATTTTATTATTTTATTTTGACCTATAAAACACGTAACACCTTACAACAATTTGTTGTGTTCCCAACATAATTCCTAATTTTTAGGATATTTTTGTAATGGAGACATTAAATAATGTCAACTTATCTAACCCGGAGTCGCTTGCTCCACTAGCACCGAATTGCATTAAACAAATCAGTGCTAAAGAAAATGTGTCTATTTGGTAATAATTATTTTAACTCCTTTTAAATCAAAAAAAATAATAATTATTTTAGTATAACAAAAATGGAGACTTGGGCCTGTTTGGATACAGTTTAAAGTTAAAAATTAAAAACTAAAAATATTATAATAAAATAATTTTTAAATATATAAATAGTATTATGTGACTCATTTTTATTAAAAAGCAACTTAAAAGGTCTGAAAAGTTCTTAAAGAGTTGCTCAACAGTATACTGGTGTGCGCTGTACACGGACGGAAAGTCAAAAAACGTGGCAAAAAGAAAAAAAAAAAGAAAAAGGAACAACAAGACGCAAAACGCCATTCCAAACGCAACTTTGGTAAGAAGTTTGAATTTTGGAAAATGAACCTGTAACGTATCTCCAACGTTGATGACCAGTGCACCGGGGATAGGTGGGATCTCTATCCAGTCTCCCTTTTTTCCGGCATCTATGTCTTCTTCAACTTTCACATATAAACCACCAATCCCATCTTGTAGTAACACAGTAAGTGTGCCCATATCTGAGTGTCTTCCTACACCAACTGTAAGATCTGGGTTGGGGCATGCTGGATAGAAGTTCATGTTAACCATTTTTAAACCAGTTAAGGCATCAATTCTTGAATCTTCTATTGTCACTCCAAGCTTCCCAATCAAAATCTCCACTAATTTTCTCACCATCTTGATTGATGTGTTCAGGAACTCAAGTGCCACTTCCCTAAAAGAGGAAGCAAGAAAACTTTAGAGATGATATGTAACATAAAATTGACAATCTCGTATCTAGTGCACTTGTGTCAGTCTCGTATTTCGTTCAGGAATATCATAAAAAAGTCTTAACTTCAACTATAAAAGCAATAACATCAAAGTAGTATCATAAAAAACTCTAAACAACTTCAACGGAAAAAAATCATAGCAATAATATCAAAGTAGTTGCAATAAGATGTGTATAATTGATTAGATCAAAAAAGGAAACTTTTGGTTTGGGGCTGTACAAAATTCATAGTACTAATAAGGGTAAGAGTTAATATGGAAAATCTTACTTGCACTCGTTTGGCCAATGATTAAGAGCATCAGCATCATTGGTATACACCATGTTAATATAGTCTTTCCACTCCAGTGCTCTCTCTTTCTCTGGCACAAAGCTTGTTCCATACTTCACGTATGGGCTGGGGCTCACACCTTGGCAGTAAACAGCTTTCTTCTCAGGTGGTTGGGCAAAGAACTTGTGTGCCACATCTTTAAGAGACTCAAGCAATTCCACAGGAACGCCATGGTTCACAACTTGGAAGAACCCAAGTTTCTCAGCAGCACTAGCAATCTCTTCCACCACCTGGTCATGGTTAGGACCATCAAGCTTTGATAAATCAATTGGTGGAAGTTTATGTGAGATGCCATTTTGATTGTCTATTCTCTCCTGTTGTGGTTGGATGTATTGGTCAGGAACCTTAGATATGCCCGAGTCCACTAAGCCTTTAACACCATTGCCATCTCGAACAACAAAGTCAAATAGTGAGTTTCCGTCGTCGAAGCTTGGAGCCATTTTTTTAGGTGTGGATCTAAGGGTTCAAGGTTTGTCTATGAGAGCTGGATATTATAAGAGGAGGAACTTGTGTGTGATGAATTCAAGTGCAATGCCATGGGTGGTAATATATATATATATATATACTAGCTAGATGATTACGTAGATTTTCGTATGCGAATTTACATTAGTTGTCCATTGCAAACTACCACTTGACTAGTACGAGGCAAGGTCCATGACTCTTGAGTTGGAAAAATAAGGAGAAGCAAACTTTTTTTTCTTTTTTTTTTTTTTTTTTTTTGAGGAAACCTTCAGAGTAACTTTTTATCAAGGATTTGGTAAATCAACACTAAAACAATTAAATTGTTTTAAATATATATGAAGGAACATATTTCATCCAAACATCAACACTGTGCACTTTGGCATGATAGTTACTTCATAAGTATAAGTGTTTGTGGGATGTGGGAGGTAAAGACTGAGGTTCAAGTTTCCATGAAAGAGTTTCACGCATACACATAGATTATTCTAGAGTAAAATTCAAAATTATCTCAATTAGTGATTTTTTTTTTTAGAATAATTCTAGGGACACATAAATTAGCAAAACTTTGTACCACAACTCGCTACATTTCCATGAAAGAGTTTTACACATACATATAGATTATTCTAGAGTAGAATTCAAAATTATCTCAATTAGTGATTTTTTTTTTTTAGAATAATACTAGGGATATATAAATTAGCAAAACTTTGTGCCACAACTCGCCACGTGGCAAGTTGTGGTCCAAAGTTGTGCTATTTTTTATATCCCAGCATTACTTTTTCTTTTTTTTTTAATAGAAGATATCGACCAGTGAATTTGCCATTAAGGAATAACAATATTATTAAATAATCTTTTTGTCCCTTAAAAATTAAATATGTATAAAAAGTATGACTTTATAGAGAGAGCTATCATCTGATCGATATATATATATATATATATATATATATACCATTTAAACCTAAAGTGGACAGGCACACCGCCATTTTGTTTTGTTTGGAGAATCAAGGGGACCGCAATCTGTCTTTCTTTGAGAATTATGGTAGAAAAAACTACAGGGACTCACTCTTCATGGAAGAGGAATTTTACCTAATAGAGCTACCATCTGGACCGCCATCTTTCTTTGAAAATAATGGGAAAAAAACAAGAAAAATGGTAAGGCAGATTTTTAAATTAAAGGCAGTTCATCTTTTGAATCTACAAAATGACACGCATGAGCAACTACGTACGTCTCCTTTATTGAAACAAGACAGCTTTTATTGACTCTTCAAATATTGGTTGTTGAAAATCTCTTGAGATCTCCCCAGTCCATACTCTCATAATTAATTACATTTCGTAGTCAACAAGTCACAAATTCTTCCTTCAATGCTAAAGTTTAGTAGGAAAGAGCCTATCTTTTATGTTGCCAGGCCCTTCCTTGTTGCTAATGAAAAGTCATTTTCCTCCTCAACAATAGCATCTGGTCTTTCTTCTATATACTGATCATACACATGTTCAATCACACATGTTATACATGCAATCACTCTGTTCTTGTTCTTACTCACCAATCTGTTCTTCAATGTAGTTATCAAAAATAGGCTGCCCCATTCCCATGTCTCGATCTTCAATCTGTCAATCAGCAAGTCTTCACCGGTTTACCTTTCGCCAAACTAAAGATTACACAATAGAGTATAACAACAGTTTTAGAAAAAATAAAATTTATACAAAAATTAATGAATTTAAACTAGATTAATAAAAATATCACTTCTAAATGCCTTAATATATTTGTTGAGAAACTTAAATGCCTTAATATATGTAATGTAATATAAGAGAAATATAATAATGACATAAAGCTAAATGATTTTATTTTAATGGATGACAAAGTAGAATATATCTCATAATTTTAACCATGAAAATCATAGTATATATCTTTCCTATAAAAGAAAAAAAAATCCAAAAATTCCTATATCTCTAAATCTTTAAGTACAAAAATGAAAAAGAAGTTTTTCTAAAGGAGTCTATAACATTTTCACAACAAATTATTGATAAAATAGATTTACTTATATATTTTCTATGAACATATAATTTAAATGCTCCTAAAATTAATGAGTCTTATATGGTAAAATAGAGAATATTAAAAGGAAAAAAAAAGAAAAAGAGAGACAAGAAAAAAGCCAGGGGGGCCATGGCTCCCTGCCACTGTATGACATTGGATTACTTAAGCAATGTGCAAGTAAAAAAAATAAAAAAATAAAAAAATAAAAAAATAAAAAAATAAAAGCTCCAGAAATGATTTAATTTTAGAACATTGTTCCATTGGCTATATAGAGGGATAATATTGAATGATTTCTTTTTGTTATTAATAGAGCTCGTTAAAGGTATTAAGTTCAAGTCTATTATATAGATATAGTCCACGTTCATTTTATCTAATCTTATTTGGAGAGCAAGTAAAATCATTTTAATCTTGCTTGTAGTCTAAATATTGTGTTAGGGAATTTAAGGTTTTTTTTTTTTTTTTTTAGAAGAAGGGAATTTGGGTCTTGATTGTACCAAATTACCAATTTTTAGTCAAATTAATTAATTAATTCAATTATGCTCAGGTCTTAATTGGTATCATCATGCACCGTATCACATATAGATAAACATAGATAAAGAGAACAAGAGACTACAATTTGGTAATACAAGAAAAACTGATAGAAAAACTATCCCAAAAACTACTCTGAGGAATTAATTAACTTATAGGCCCTAGAGTAAAAAAACGAATCCATTAAGTAGAATTGAATTTTTCAAATAGAATTAACCTTATTCTAACTTGCTACTTCCGATAGTACTTACTGAACATAACCACACACATCTCTGAATCCATAGATTCTTCTACTAGTTATCTTCGTTGCACATGAGCACTTCGGTCACGGCTTCAAGTAGCCACTTAAAAATTTACTCTTGTAATTTTTTGTTAACTAGACTACAAAAACTTCGCCTTGAACATTGGATCTTCATAAACTTGAACTTGGAACTCTAGTTGATGTATCAAGACAACTTGAAAGAACTCCTATGCTTGGGTACAATACACAACTCTCAAATTTTTTTGAATGACATGCCCTAGGTTGCTTTTATGCATTGGCTTGGAAACCACAAAACCCTAGTTTATGATGGCTGGCTAAAAACATATAAGAAAAATGATTTTGTACAAATCTCAATGGGTCAAGTTCCCGTCTCAATGGGTCAAATTAGTGGATCTCGATCGGTTGAGCTAGAGTTGAGTAGGAGTTGATTGGTTGAAGCTTGGTCTTGTTCTTGGACTTGAAAAAGATTTTAAAACATAATTAAAAAACAACTTTCCATTTTTTTAATAAAAAATCTTATGTGAAGATAATTTTTCATATGTTCCTGTGTTTGGTAGTGTTAGAAAAAATGGATCAAAGGAAAATTATCTCTTAACTTCCCTTATTTAGCTTAAAGTGAGATAAAGTTTTTTTCAGTTAAAATTTTTTGAACAACAACTTTATTTCATATGAATTTAAATAAGGGAAATCAAATGAAATCAAAAGATAGCTTTTCAACTCATTTTGAGGTTGCTATCAAATATAGGAAAATGAGATAATTTTCTATTAATTACTTTTTGAAAAATGCAAAAAACTATTTTCACATAAAGTTTTTCATGGAAACAAATAAAATTACAATTGATCATGGCTTATCTACCTAATCCTATGCATAGTTGTGAATTTTATTCCATTCCGGTCGAAATTGTTAGAATATTTAGTTCCAGTCATAAAACCGGTTGAAGTTGGAATATGAGTTATGCGTTTTGAATTTTGGGTTAGGAGCAAACCAAACACCCTTTCAATTTTTCACAACTAATTGACTTTTTAAACTTTGTTTTCTCCTGCCCATGGTACCACTAGTTAATTTTT
This sequence comes from Quercus berberidifolia, assembly GCA_028535905.1. Lineage (NCBI taxonomy): Eukaryota > Viridiplantae > Streptophyta > Magnoliopsida > Fagales > Fagaceae > Quercus > Quercus berberidifolia. The sequence goes on along the minus strand of JAPQVW010000571.1, from coordinate 11,185 downwards.
ACTCTTCTTCCTCTCTCTTGTTTTGTCTTTTATTTGATTCTTTCTCATTTGTCTTTTCTTTACCCCCCCCCCCCCCCCCTCTCTCTCTCTCTCTCTCTCTCTTGCCTAGTTTTGTGTTATTGCCCTTTATACATATATTTTAAAAATTTGTGGGCCTCCTTCACGTGACTAGCATTAAAAGGATGCTGAAACGCAACCTTTATCTTTGACTTCTAAGCCTTCCTTCATTCCATTAAATTATTATTTTCTTTTTTTTCTTTTTTCTTTTTTCCCAACTTATGCCCTTTTTTTCATTATTTAAAATTTTAAATACACATACCCTTGTCATAATCTAAAAATTAATTTTTAATTTTTTAATATTATAAAATTTATGTTTTGGCTTAGAGATTGACATATTAATTTAAATATTGTTTAAGATTCTTAGAACATCCGTAGCAATTGTTGTAAAAATTATGTCATTTTGTCACACCAAAAACATACTTTATTATTTTATCACATCATTTTACAATATCTTATTTATCAGATGTTCTATATTTTTACCACTTCATTTAAAATAATATTTACAATACTTTAAAATAATATAAAAACAACCTCCACAAAATCCAACAGCAATAGTCACAGCCACCTCCGCCACAGCACTACCAGCATCAACCTCCATTGTGGCAACAAAAAAAAAAAGGCCTAGCCACTACCTTCCTCTTCCAAATCACAAAATAACCCCCATCACAATCACAAAACCCAGATCGGCAAGAAAAAAGAAGACAATCACAAAACCCAGATCGGTGAGAAGAAATAAGAAAGACAGAGGGGCAAACCCATCACGCCGGCGAGCAAAACACCAAGCAAAACACACACACACACACACACACACACACACACACACAAACCCACCACAACCCAGAGACCCACGCCGATCATAATTCGAAGTCACAAACCCACAACCCATCACGTCGATGAGCAAAACACACACACACACACACAAACCTACCACAACCCAGACCCACAACCTAGAGACCCACGCCGATCGCAATCCAAAGTCACAAACCCACAACCCAGAGACCTACACCCACGCCGATCAAAATCGGAAATCACAAACCCACAACCAGACCCACGTCGATAGGCGACTCTGAGATAGAACAGAGAGGAGAGAGCGAACAAAAAGGGGAAAAAAAAACCGGTGAAGGAGATTTTATAGATTAGTGATGATGGAATTTGTGAGTTGGTAGAGAGGAAATCGGTGGTGGCTCATGATTCATGAATGGGAAGAGAATAGAGCAAAAGGGAAGAGGGAAAAAGAAAGAGTATAGGAGAGTGGAGATGAGGCGGTGAATAGCTGAAGGAGAAGATGAAAGAGATATGAGAGAGAAAGAGGAATAAAAAAATAATAAATCCATATGCCACACCCGTCCGTACCATGACAAATTTGTGACTCTACTGTAGCATGTTGCAAAAAATATAAGATTTGGAACATCTGATAAATGGGGTTTTTTGTGTTTGGTGTGCCAAATATTTAGCATTTGGCACATATGGCACAGCTGCTACGGATGCTCTTAATAATTTATATATGTTGATATATAACAGCGATAATCCTGAAATAATCTCGAAACAATAAATTGAAATAGGCCAATACCAATATATTCTGTTCAAATATTTTAGAACATTGCTATTTTTGTATTTATACTCTAACTATATATATATATATATATATATATATATATATATATATATATATATATATAAGTTAATTTATGTTATTTTTAAATATATTCGGAGTGTACCAAAATATTCGGTTCAAATGGAAAAACAAGAATGGGAAGATATTCAAAACATTGGTAATATGGACCCAATATTTTGTGACGCTTATTAGTTTATTGTTGGTTTAGTATTTAGCTTACTACAAATGTTGTCTAATGAATTCATTGTAATGCACAAATCTTATTTATAAAAGGGAAAAGTTAACGAATGTTCTAAAGAGTTTAAAATATATTTTTAAAAATTTTTATGGGAAAAGAAAAAATTAATTAATTTTTTTGAAGACTTTTTATATTTTCTATGAAAATAGTACCAATATTTGTTTAAAATAATTTATTAACAATTGATCTAAAACACTCATTTATAGAAGCCATATATATATATATATATATATATATATATATATATATATTATGAAGGAAAGGAAATGTATAAAATGTATACTTTTTTACTGAAAAAGTCAGGGTGCCGTGGCCCCGCCACGCTATGACAATAAATTACTAATGCAATGTGAGCAGAAAAAATGGAAAATAAAATAGCTCCAGAAATGATATAATTTTATAACATTGGTCCATTGGCTCTATAAAGGGTTAATAACGAGTGTTTTTATTATTATTTATTGTTAATAAAGCTCGTTAAATGTATCAAAGTTCGAAGACTATTACATAAATCTAGTGCAGGTTCATTTTATCAACCTTTTTTTTAATGAAATTTTAATTTTAGTGCAAGTAAAATATTCCTAATCCTAATGAGCTTGTAATTCAAGTATTATGATCCTAGCTTGTTTATTGTTTAGTTTAGAATTTAGCCTATTATAAATGTAAAACACAAATTTTATTAATAAAAATATAATCATTGAGATTTTGGTTGCAAATGTAGGCCTTTATGGTCAAACTATGTTAATTCTATTTTTGCCTTCTATTTTACTATATTTTGTTTCTTTGACTCACAATCCCAATAATTTTATAATGCAAGTATAAGAGCTATATTTTTTTAATCTTTTCTAAAGTAATACATATTAGATAAGAATTTTTATTTTTACTTTTAGATAAGTCAAGGTGGCACCAAAAAGCTCATGGGATTGAAAGGAATAATCTAAACTAAAATCTTTGAATCGACATATACCCAAAACCGGGAGAAATTGACTAAATACTCTTTATTTTTAAAATATGTAGCAAAACAGCTATCTTTTCAAAGTTTCTAGCAAAATGCCATGTTTTTGAAACTTGATATTACTAATATTAAGTTCCAAGTGGAACTCGACATTAGTTCTCTATGCATATTTAGCCACTTAAATGTTTTTGAAATTTTTGCATAGAACTTAACATGCATTGCTAATGTTGAGTTCTAGGCAAAACACAAAACTCGGCATCAACAATATCAAGTTCCAAAACAAGGGTATGCTTAGTGCATGCATGTCACATTTTCAATTAAAATAATAAATATTGAAGATAATAATTTTTGGCCATGTTTAATTTGCTGAAAAGAATCATTGTAAGATAAAAATCGTGAGATTTACTTTTGCCTTTTTTTTTTTTTTAAAGTTTTTTTTATTTAATTATTTTTCATTATAGTACACATGCCCTTAATTTTATAATTAGGATTCAAGAGTAGCATGAAAAAGGCAGTACAACATTATAAGAAGTTCCATTATGCATGCTGTGGGTAGTTTACGTGGCATGAATCATATGACAAACTCAGAATACCAATTCTTAAGTGGTCTAGATAAATCTATAATAATGACATACATTTGTATATGTGATGCAGGTGCTCAACCTGTATAACCGGCCCCTTTGAAACAACTTGTGCTATAATTTACACTTATCAATGATATGTTAACTGAAATTGATTTAAAGCAAACATTTCTCTGTTCTGTTATATCCAAAATTCTTTCTCACATCAAAAAGTCTGCTTTCTGCCTTTCTGTTTGTTGGGCCAAATAATTATTTAATTGATAGGGACCTGCCATGTGAAAATCATATTTAAATTTAATTGTTAAGTTAGAAATAATTAAATCAAAGATTAAAGTGCAAGAAGGTGACAAGTAACATTAATCTAGAAAAGTTATGAGATCAGAACCAATTTTCTTGAGCAATTAAGGATGTCAAACATGAGAACGCGTTCAAAGCAATCAAGGGTGGCAAGGTGACAGTTTCATCGAAGCGGTTATAAGAGGTTACCGACTCTTGTTATTGACAAGACACTTAATTGGGAGTGGAGAAGCAATCAGGAAATGACATGTAGTGCAAGAAATAAACATACTCGGTGTAGCCTCAAGTATAAATAGAGGATTTAATCTACAAGAAAAAGACACCAGGCACAACCAAAGCACTTCTGAGATCATTTGTACTAGATTTTTAGGAGATCAAATACTTTGTACGCAAATCAAATGGTCCTTAGGCTTTTAGAAGATTTTACGCTTGCAATTTTATTTCCTTGTAATCATGTTCATATTTAATTTATTTGGTTTGATACAAGATTTACTTGTTAGTTTAGATTAATTTGATCTGATTTATTATTTACTTCGAATCAATTTAGTGTTAAAATTATCAATTAGGCTTGAATCCTTTATATTTTATGCAATTTGCTTTACTTCAAGATGACTTACAATTTAGTATGACTTGTTTCAAGATGATTTACTTCGCTCTAGTCTACTTTGGAATGATGCACTTCGAATTAGTTCGCTTCAAGTAGGCTTGATAACTTAAGTTGGGTAATTTAGGTTTGGTAACTTAAGCTTAAGGTTAGTGCAATTGATTATCAAGTTCACCCATTCTCTAGCGAACCCCAGTTTCAACATCACACTTTTCAAGAAGACCCATTTTATACTATCATTAGCTTTACTCATAGAGTTTGATGGCCATATATCAAGATTTCACAATATATTGGGTTTGTAAATGATGGAGGGTCTCAAAGGCTAAAATAAGTACATTGTTAGTGTTTGTTCGTTTAGACTCCTTAAACTAGATTGTTTAACCTAAAATATTAATCAAGTGATTACTTAGATTAATTATTCAGATTTAGGTTACACACAAATAAATCTGATGGTTTTTAGACCCCTTAAAAACACAATTGGATTAACCTAGGTAATTAGCCAAGTTGTTACTTAGTCCAATTTAACAAAACTAGGTTATCACAATCAAAACAATCATATCATGCAAAGAAGCGGAAAGATAAATAGCACAAAGATATGATCACCCAAGAAACCAAATTGGTAAAAATCTGGGGAGGATTTGACCTAACTATTCTTAAGGTAAACTTGAATCCACTATCTTGAAAGAATTGAAGTTTATACAATAAGACTTACAAGCCCCCACGCTCGACTTCTTATTGCTACCCATCAGTAGAACTTACTGACACGACCACGTGCAAGCTCTGAATCCATGGACTCTTTCTTTCTTGGATTCACCACCAGATACAAGCACACCCGCTTGTGTTTTCTTTAAACTTCAATGGCAGCAAACGAGTTGATCATCAAGGTGTAGATAAAATCTCCTCCTTGAAAACCCTAAGTTTGTGTAAAGGAAAACTCCTCTAGATCTCACAAGAGATCTACACAAACAGCAATATGAGCAACACTAAAATGTGGTTAGGGTTTTCCTTTTATACTTAGGACAAATTAGAAAACCCTAAACGTTTTAAACAACTAGGGTTGAGTTGGAAATCTACAGAAAAATGTATTCTGCCTGAGATTCAATCGATCGAGCCTAAGTTTCGATCGATCGAGCCAAGCCGAAATGCACAATATCTTCTGCAATTGCTCGATTCCAACTTTACATAAAATATACAACTTTGAGCAAGACTAAAATACTTCTAAACACATTTTTTTGGTCATGGTTTGTCAACAATACACATTAGAGTTCTAAATACATAAATACCTAAGTCTTTAGAACCTAACAAACTCCCCCTTTGGTAATTCGTGACAAAACACAACTAAAAGCTCAAAGTTTACAAAATAAAAGCCCTTTACACAAATAATGCTCATAAAACAAACTCAATCCTAACTATTATCCATTAGTTGCAAGTGTAGACAGTAGCTCAATTGAATCAACCTGTATATTTTCCTGAAACACTAAACAAAATGCATAACTGCATGTGTGGAAAAATACAAGTAAATAAAGTAAATTCTTGATTTCAAACAACACACAATAAAGACATATATTAATGAAAAAAAACTCATAAATATAAATCAATAAAAAGTTGAAAACAAGAAACATATAAAGTAATAAAAATAACACTCCCCCTAACATGAATATCCCATCAAAAAATATGGCAAGAGCTAAAAAAAAAAAAATACAATGTGAAGCACCTAAATACAATCTAAACTCCACAAGCTCCAACCTAACAAAAAATACTCTCCCCCTGAAAACAAAAACTCTACAATGTACTTCCCCTTTTTGTGATGGAATGCCAAAGGGCAAACAAAATCCATCATCAAAAGGGAGGTGGCGGTGAAGAACGTCTAAACTGTGCCAACTCCGCACGCAAAGCACGGATCTTATCAAGCACGTCCACTAAAATCTGTCCATGAGCCGCCTGAATGGTCAAGACATGATCCAACGTACGTTAAATGTCTGAATCGTCCGAAGTAGTCGGTGAAGGAACATCAGCATCAGCAGCAGTAGCAGCACCAAACGTCTCAGCAGCATCAGCACCTGTAGAAGAGGGAGGAGGGGGAACAGCACCAGATGACACACCTCTAGGACGCGAAGGAGCAACTCTCAAGTGAGCAGCCCTCTATCTAAGAAAGGTGGCACCTATGGGAGTAACAACATGAACAGGCTCACCAGAAGGGAAACCATCTAGACCCAAAAACAGCAGAATCCTATGAATAAAAATAGGATGAATAAGTGCATGTCCTATGGCAGAACTCCTATGAACCTCGTTCAAGGAACGAAGGAACAGATGTGGGAAATTGATAGACGCACTAGAGATTTACACAAACAGCAATATGAGCAACACTAAAATGTGGCTAGGGTTTGCCTTTTATACTTAGGACAAATTAGAAAACCCTAAACGTTTTAAACAACTAGGGCTGAGTTGGAAATCTGCAGAAAAACGCATTCTGCCCGAGATTCGATCAATCAAGCCTAAGTTTCGATCGATCGAGCCAGGCCGAAATGCACAATAACTTCTGCATTTGCTCGATTCCAACTTTACATAAAATATACAATTTTGAGCAAGACTAAAACACTTCTAAACACATTGTTTTGATCATGGTTTGCCAACAATACACATTAGAGTTCTAAATACATAAATACCTAAGGCTTTAGAACCTAACAAAATCATATTATGCAAAGCAGCGGAAAGTAAATAACACCATGATATGATGACTTAGGAAAATCGATGAAAAGAACCGTTTCAAGGTAAAAACCTAGAGATGATTTGACCTATCTGATATCGCTCCGAATCAGTAAGGTGGATGATCTGACTTCGGTGGGCTATTGAAACAGTGGAAGGCCTACAAAAAGCAAACACTGTAAAAAAAGGGGACCGGAGAAGACCAGCCAAACCACCTCCGATGGCAAAGTTAGTCTCACAGGAATGAAATTCTAAGTATTTGGGAGTCAAGTCTCAGAAAAGTTCTTACCTCTCTCGGGTTCAGACCGGTCATTTATATATAGATCCTAGGGACGGTTATTTGTCCAATAACCTCCTCAAGATTTGTGGAAGCCAACAAGTCCGGAGTTAACTTCCTCAACGGCTACTAAAATTGTAACCGCTAATGGAAGTTAACTTATTTGATGGATTCATGGCGATAGTTACGGGTTTAGTAATCGCTACAGAGAGTCAAAAGTTTTCCAAGTGTTGCGTATTCGTCCGTCTGGTGTAGGACAGTTTGGTCGTCCATGGACATCTGATGATTGTCCATGGACGACCTTCATGGACGAGTTTATCGTCCATGGGAGACTTCACTAATCAAGAGTAGTATTATTGTCCATTAACATTTTTTCCTTCTTCTGGGGTGATTCTTGGTCCAACTTGCTCTATTGGCTTTGGATAATACCTTTGGACGAACTGGAGTCGGACTAATTTTCTACTTCCCTATCACTATCTATCCTCAAGGTAAAGTAAATCCACTATAAAATAATTAAAGTTTTTATAATCAAATTTAATCCTAAATCTATTGCTACCTCTAGTAGTAACTTATTGACACAACCACATGCAAATTTCGAAACCACGAACTCCTTCTCTTCTTAAATAGTAGCCTTGCTTGTGACTTTGAGATCCCACTCAAAAGTTTCAGACCATCATCAGTAATGATCTTGATGCAGCAACTATGTTCTACCTATGCTTGAAGGTACAAAACCTCTTAAATCTCACAAAGAGTTACACACAAGTCTTTAAAAAATCTGCAAAACATAATTAGGGTTTCCCTTTTATATGTAAAGAAGTTGGAATGAAACCCTAAAAGCTTTCGGGGGCTTGGGCCTGATTTAAAAATCTGTAGAATTTCTGTGCATGTGATTTTCGATTAGTCGAGCCTAATTCTCAATCAGTCGAGCTTAACAGAAATTTTCTTCCTTTTTCTGCAGTCAGCTGAACTTGAAACTTAAAACCAACACTTTTAAGCATTGCCTAACACCTAGACTAGACATGTTTTGTTCTCGGTTTGCCAACACAATAAAAACATGATTCTAAACATTTAAACCTAAATCTTTAGAACCTAACAGTTAGTGATTGCTTTCCCAAGGAATGAAGCACTGGTTTCTGTTATAATCTCGGGAAGTATGCTTTTGAGTCTATTGGCCAAGATCTTTTCCATTATTAATTTTGTAAAGCACGTTTGTGAGACTAATGAGTCTATACTCAGTAGCTTTTTCAGCTAACTGTGCCTTTGGTATCAAAGCAATATACGTATAACTGTGCCTTTAGTAAATCCCAATCTAGAATAGCCACAGTCACTTGTGGTCTAACAATGATCTAGAATCTCTAAGAAAATAATGCTAGTAATTCATCTAGCTATAGGCCTGGGGCTTTATATTGATGGATGCATTTGGAAAAACAGTATAGCCCTTGTCAAATGTCAAACCTCTGCGTATACTCTCTGGTAAGTGCTGAGTTGAATGAGTTTTGTGAAGTTTGACTGAATGGCTTCGGCCATATATTCAAATCTTCCACAGTCGTTGGAGTGTTTTTTGGGAAGAGATGTTCAAAATACCGTGTAAAAACCTCACTATCCTTCTTTTAATTGCACCATTGACCCGTCTAATCTGGATTCCTGAAATGGTAGTTCTTTATTGTCATTGCATATTTCCATGGCTTTTGCATGAAAAAAATCAGGTGTTCTGGTCTCCTTGTGCAAAGCCACTCTTACCTTGACCTGTGTTTCCACATTACCTCCTCCATTTTTGTAAATTTTCATTTATTTTCATTGCATATTTGCATGGCATTTTATATTCAGCTCATGTTCAACTGAGTTCCTTCGTGTCGTTCAACTCTTCCAGCTTGACATTCAGGTCTTTTATCTGATGTTCTACGTACCCAAAGAGTTCAAAGTCTCCCCACGTCGATTTATGTTTGGGTGCCCATAAAAGCATGCTTGTAATTAGTGTCTGTTTGAAAATTACTTATTTTTTATAGTTTATTTACATAATGCATATGAGAGAAAAGGTAAAAGGTTAGATAATTATTTTCAAAAAACTGAAAGTTAAATTATTTGAAATAAAAGTTGAGACAAAAAGTAAGGTAATAAGACCTACAAAAAGTACATAATTTAAGCAAAAAACTAGCTTATAATCGGTTGCTAGGTTTGTCCCTTGAATCCGCCCACGAATATGATGTTGGAAGTATATATATAATGTAATGTAAGATTGAAACTGATATCATTTGTCCAAATTCAACACTAAACCACCTCCTTCACCAAGCTTCGGTACCATGATCGTATTTGGGTAATTAGCATTGTTTTAATTCTTTCCATACCTTGTTGGTCAATTGTAGTTTCATTTAGAAATAAGACTTGGAGATTTTTCTCTCACCAAAAGGCGGGGAGCTTGAATTGATCAAGAGTTTCCAAGCCTTCAGTAGTTTCATACCAATGTCCTTATTTGTGGTTGATGTGACTGAACCTTAGCATCCCCATTTGAGAAAAGTCCTGCTATAGTGCTATGCTTCCACCCTGGGCCGGCCCAAGGCTTAGGCCTAAGGCCCCCATCACAAAATGTTTCTACCCCTAAGAAAAATAGACCCCGACCCACCTTTTAAGAGGCCCAAAATTTTTAATGGTTGTTCACTTTTTTTTTTTTTTTAATGAGCGATACTAGAGATACTACAAATGTTACCATAGGCTTACAAAGTGACATGTCACAAATCACAAAAAAGTAATTCAAACTTTTATTAATTAGTTTGTTGATATTCATCAATTATAGCCATTGTTATGTTATATTGTGAAAGTTTCGTAATACCTATACCATTTTCCTTTTTCATTTCTAACAGGGCTTACAATACACAAGACCAATAGAAGTCTAATCCAATTGAAACCCTAAAATGTTTTTTTTAAAACGTTGCAAATGTGTAAGATCATCAATGCTGATTAATCTCTCCTAATATTTTGAGACTTTAATCTTTTTAAACCAATCTCCTACATATCCATATACCAAATAATATATATCTTTTTTATCCCAAAAAAAAAAATGTATCTTTTTCTCTCTCTCTCTTGAAAAAAAAAATTAAAAATTAAAAATTAGATTACAATTTTACTTTACTATGCATCGTTATATATCAAAGATAAGGTAAATCTTTTTTCTAAAAAAAATAATACATTTTTATTTGTTTTATTAAAACTTATGCTTCAACTATGATATTCAATTCTCTAGATGAAATTAACCTTAGTTTAATTAGTATTATTCATCAAATTAACCTTGATAGGATTAATATTAAATAGGCCCTACAAGATTCTTTTGTCTTAGGCACCAAATTATGTTGGGCCGGCCCTACTTCCGACATAAACCATGAGAAAAAGAAGAAGGTAATGTGTATATTGTACCACATGAACAGTGACTGTGGATATATGTACAGTTATTGTAACAAGATATATTTACACATCTATACACCCATTGATGTGGGCAATTTTTGGGCAAAAATTGAGTATAATTTACCACTTTTTCTATTTTAGACTCACTAATGTGAGCACTCTAATGCCCTTAGTGGGCGTTTAGTTTGCCGTGATGTTACATTATGACGTAATATCACGTTGTTGTAATTTCACATTAATGTAATCTTAATACAAGAATATAACATTACATTGTTTAGGAATGTGATGAAATTAAGATGATACGATATATTTTGTAATTTTAAATTATGGTAATGTTAGAAAAAATAAAATAAACCAAAAACTTTAATGTTACATCAATGTAATGTGCATCACATCAAAAACACATCACAACAAACTAAACGCTCCTTTATTCTGTAGGATGGGATTGAACCTCAGCAG
>JAPQVW010000570.1:7500-15000 GCA_028535905.1 Quercus berberidifolia | reverse complement strand
GTGTCATGATATATATAGTATTGGGAGATTATGGGACAAAAAATAAATCCACTTGGTTTCAGACTTGGTGCAACCCAAGGTCATCATTCTCTTTGGTTTGCACAACCACAAAATTATTCCGAAGGGCTACAAGAAGATCAAAAAATCCGAGATTGGATCAAGAATTATGTACAAAAAAATATTCAAATATCCTCTGGTGTTGAGGGAATTGCATGCATAAAGATTCAAAAAAGAATCGATTTGATTCAGGTCATAATCTATATGGGATTCCCAAAATTATTCCTAGAAGGTAAAGGCGGGCCTCGAAGAATCGAAGAATTGCAGATAGATGTACAAAAAGAAATTAATTGTGTAAACCGAAAACTCAACATTGCTCTTACAAGAATTACAAACCCTTATGGACACCCTAATATTCTCGCCGAATTTATAGCCGGACAATTAAAGAATAGGGTTTCATTTCGAAAAGCAATGAAAAAGGCTATTGAATTAACTGAACAAGCAGGTACAAAAGGAATTCAAGTACAAATTGCAGGACGTATCGACGGAAAAGAGATTGCGCGTGTCGAATGGATCAGAGAGGGTAGAGTTCCTCTACAAACCATTCGAGCTAAAATTGATTATTGTTCCTATGCAGTTGGAACTATCTATGGGGTATTAGGCATCAAAATTTGGATATTTGTAGACGAGGAAGCCCAAGCCTTTATTTGACTTGTCTTTACGTTCTATCGGAAATAAAAAAGCAAAAAATGACAAACTCTTTCATTCTTTTTCTGTTAAATAAAAAAAAAATGGGCAATTCTATAAGGTTGAATAAAAATTCAATTCATTTTTTTATATTGATATAATTGCTATGCTTAGTGTGCGACTCGTTGGTTTTTGTGGGGTTAGTAGTCAAAAAAACGGACTGGCCCATAGTATGAACTAATAACTATCGAACTAATAACCAACTCAACGCTTCATATTATCTGGATCTAAAGAACTAGTCACGATATGATATATTGATCATATCATTGTAGCAACTGAATTTTTGTTTGCATAAACAAGCAAAAAAAAGAAAAACCAATCTGATTTTAAGTTGTGAAGCAATAACAAAAAGAATGCAGATAAATGGAAGGGTGAGAGAAAGAGAGAAAAAGAATACTAATGCTATATGATTCCAATATGTAAGGTCTCTGAGCGATCTTATAAAGGATAGCGTAATAAAGCATCAATACTAATTTGATTGATCTATAATTCGATGAATTTGTTCATAGAACAAAAAAAGTCAAGAGCCCTGGGTCCACAAAGACTGAGAAAATTGACTCAATAACACATTTCATTTTCATTAGGAGCTCCGCTGTAGAATTCAGGCCTAACCATTAATCGCGAAGCGATGGGAACGACGGAACCCGTGGATGCAGAAGATTCTATTGAAAACGAATCCTAATAATTCATTGGGTAGGATGGCGAAACGAACCCGGGACCAATCCACTTTTATTCTGAGAGGCCATGTCATAGGATAACCCTACAACTGAAATAGATATGGAAAGAGTAAATATTCGCCCGCGAAAGTTTTTATTTTATTGGATTTCTAAATTTTGATAGATCCAATATAATATGATAATAAAAAAGACAAAACAAAATAAATACTCGTTATAATAAAACGAAATTCTATTATTATTATCTATTATCTCTAACTAATCTATAAAATAATTATCTATAACTATAAATAAATAGAAATTGAATACATGTTTAGTTTTTTTTATATAAACTATCAAAACAAGATATACAAATTTCTAATAGATTAGATATTAGATAAAATCTCAAAGACTCCCACGATTCAGTATATTATTCATTAAATACATGTATACCATGTTATAATTGTTATTTTTCATTCGCGAGGAGCTGGATGAGAAGAAACTCTCAGGTCCGGTTCTGTAGTAGAGATGGAATTGAAATTGAAAAAGAACCATCAACTATAACCCCAAAAGAGCCAGATTCCGTAAACAACATAGAGGAAGAATGAAAGGAATATCTTATCGAGGTAATCGTATTTGCTTTGGTAGATATGCTCTTCAGGCACTTGAACCCGCGTGGATCACGTCTAGACAAATAGAAGCAGGGCGGCGGGCAATGACACGAAACGTACGCCGCGGCGGAAAAATATGGGTACGTATATTTCCAGACAAACCTGTTACAGTAAGACCCGCGGAAACGCGTATGGGTTCCGGTAAAGGATCTCCCGAATATTGGGTAGCTATCGTTAAACCGGGTAGAATACTTTATGAAATGGGTGGAGTAGCAGAAAATGTAGCCAGAAAGGCTATTTCAATAGCGGCATCCAAAATGCCTATACGAACGCAATTCATTATTTCGGGATAAGAATGTATAACCAAAGAAAAGAAATCTTTTGAATGAAAAAAAAAAAACAAAATTATAGGTTTCTTTTTTTTTTTGTTTTGGACAAACAATATTTCTTTTTTTACTTAGCCCCTTCGCAGTGAAAGAGCAAATAAAAAAAAATGATATGATTCAACCTCAAACCCACTTAAATGTAGCGGATAACAGCGGGGCCCGACAATTAATGTGTATTCGAATCATAGGAGCTAGTAATCGACGATATGCTCATATTGGTGACGTTATTGTTGCTGTAATCAAGGAAGCAATACCAAATACACCTCTAGAAAAATCCGAAGTGATCAGAGCTGTAATTGTACGTACTTGTAAAGAACTCAAACGTGACAACGGTATGATACTACGATATGATGACAATGCTGCGGTTGTTATTGATCAAGAAGGAAATCCCAAAGGAACTAGAATTTTTGGTGCGATCGCACGGGAATTGAGACAGTTAAATTTCACTAAAATAGTTTCATTAGCACCTGAAGTATTATAAGTCTAATAAAACGGAGACTCTAATGCTATTATAGCATTTGAATAAAATATGAATAGAGTAAACTAGATTAATTAGTAAATTTGTCTCACGCATATATCTTTAACAATTCATAAAATAGAAAGAAAAAAGCATGTTGATTATATCAAAGTTCGGGGGTAACAATAATTTTAATTTATCATGGGTAAAGACACTATTGCTGATATAATAACTTCTATACGCAATGCTGACATGAATAGAAAAGGAACAGTTCGAATACCATCTACTAACATCACCGAAAACCTTGTTAAAATACTGTTAAGAGAAGGTTTTATTGAAAATGTGAGGAAACATCAGGAAAACAACAAATATTTTTTGGTTTTAACCCTACGGCATAGAAGGAATAGGAAAGGTCCATGTAAAACTGTTTTAAATTTAAAACGGATCAGTCGACCCGGTCTACGAATCTATTCTAGTTATCAACGAATTCCTAGAATTTTAGGTGGGATGGGGATTGTAATTCTTTCTACCTCTCGGGGTATAATGACGGACCGAGAGGCCCGACTAGAAGGAATCGGCGGAGAAATTTTGTGTTATATATGGTAAGCTTTCTTATATCCAAATTAAGATATGGAACTTTACTATTTGCGAAAAAAAAAAGATAAAGAACGGGTTTCTATTCTCACTCTCCTCTTACATTAGTTAATACTTCAAGGAGGTTTTACCGCGAATGAAAAAAGAAAACTGGATTCATGAAAGTTTAATTCCTGAATCACTTCCGAATGGTATGCTTCGGATTCTAGGTTATGGTTCAGGAAGGATTCAACGTAGTTTTATACGTATACCAACGGAAGATAGAGTAAAAATTGAAAGAAGTCATTATGATTCAACCAAAGGGCATATAGTTTCTAGACTCCGAAACAAGGATTCAAACGATTAGGTGGTTTTTTTTTTCAACTTCAATATTCCTTTCGGAGGGATACAATTCGAAAGTTTCAAATTTCCAGAAACTCATTTTCTTCAAATAAGTAAATTTGAAATTCAGTTAAGGAATGACAAATATGAAAATAAGGGCCTCCATTCGTAAAATTTGTGAAAAATGTAGACTGATCCGTAGACGGGGACGAATTATAGTAATTTGTTCCAACCCGAGACATAAACAAAGACAAGGATAATCTTTATAAAATAAAAGAGACTCCCTAAGGGACCCAATATACAAATAAAAAAAAGCGGAAAAGATCCGTTTTGGCATGAAATGGATATATCCATATACTTCTGACTTATATTTATGAGACGATAAAATATGGCAAAATCCGCACCCAGAATCGGTTCACGTAGGAATGGGCGTATTGGTTTACGTAAGAGTGCGCGTAGAATACCAAAAGGGGTTATTCATGTTCAAGCAAGTTTCAACAATACCATTGTGACTGTTACAGATGTACGAGGCCGGGTAATTTCTTGGTCCTCCGCCGGTACTTGTGGATTCAAGGGTACAAGAAGAGGGACACCCTTTGCGGCACAAACCGCAGCAGGAAATGCTATTCGGACGGTAGTGGATCAAGGTATGCAACGAGCCGAAGTCATGATAAAAGGCCCCGGTCTCGGACGAGATGCAGCATTAAGGGCTATTCGTAGAAGTGGTGTAATATTAAGTTTCATACGGGATGTAACCCCTATGCCACATAATGGCTGTAGGCCCCCTAAAAAAAGGCGTGTGTAAAAATAAACAAAACATTGAAATGATTTCAAGAGAAATAAATAATTTAATGATTTGATCAAATAATAAGATTACCATGGTTCGAGAGAAAGTAATAGTATCGACTCGGACACTGCAGTGGAAGTGTGTTGAATCAAGAGGAGATAGTAATAGTCTCTATTATGGACGTTTCATTCTGTCTCCACTTATGAAAGGTCAAGCCGATACAATAGGCATTGCGGTGCGAAGAGCTTTGCTCGGAGAAATAGAAGGAACGTGTATCACACGCGCAAAATCTGAGAAAATACCACATGAATATTCTACCATAATAGGTATTCAAGAATCAGTACATGAAATTTTAATGAATTTGAAAGAAATTGTATTGAGAAGTAATCTGTATGGAATTAGTGGTGCGTCCATTTGTGTCAAGGGTCCCCGATATGTAACTGCTCAAGATATCATCTTACCACCTTCTGTGCAAATTGTTGATAATACACAGCATATAGCTAACCTAACGGAACCAATTAATTTGTATATTGAATTACAAATCGAAAGGGATCGCGGATATCGTATAAAAACAACAAATAACTCTCAAGACGGAAGTTATCCTATCGACGCTGTATTCATGCCTGTTCGAAATGCAAACCATAGTATTCATTCTTATGTAAATGGGAATGAAAAACAAGAGATACTTTTTCTCGAAATATGGACAAATGGAAGTTTAACTCCTAAAGAAGCACTTCATGAAGCCTCACGTAATTTGATTGAGTTATTTATTCCTTTTTTACATGCGGAAGAAGAAAAATTACATTTAGAAAATAATCAACAAAAAGTTACTTTACCCTTTTTTACTTGTCATGATAGATTGGCTAAACTAAATAAAAATTCAACAGAAATAGCATTGAAATCCATTTTTATAGACCAATCAGAATTGCCCCCTAGAATTTATAATTGCCTCAAAGGGTCCAATATACATACCCTCTTGGACCTTTTAAATAACAGTCAAACCGACTTTATGAAAATGAAACATTTTCGCAGAGAAGACATAAAACATATATTGGACATTCTCGAAATAGAAAAGGATTTCGTATAAATTTGAAATCCATTGGATTTCATCTTTTTTTTTATTAGTTAGACAAAAACTTTAGAAAAAAAATGGGTTTTGAATCTTTAGCACAATCCATAACTCAGAATAGATCCAAAATTGAATTATTGCAGAGATGTATCTAGGGAATAGTCGCTGCAAAGCGAATTCCCCCTAGATACACATGTCGTGATATTTTATTTCACAATTGAATCAATTTAAAAAATACCTAAAGTTAAGGATTTATCAATAGGTAATGTTGCTCCAATACCCAACCAAAGGGCTACTGCGGTACCAATCAAAAAGACTGTTGTTGCTACTGGACGACGAAATGGATTTTGGAATTTATTAACATTCTCCAAAAAAGGTACTGTTAATAAACCCGCGGGTACTAAAACCATTAAAAGAACCCCCAATAACTTATTGGGCACTGTACGAAGTATTTGAAATACGGGAAAGAAATACCATTCGGGCAATATTTCTAAAGGAGTTGCAAATGGATCCGCGGGTTCACCAATCATTGATGGTTCTAGAACCGCTAAGCCTACGTTACATGCAATAGTTCCTAGAATTACTACTGGAAAAATATATAAAAGATCATTGGGCCATGCGGGTTCTCCATAATAATTATGACCCATACCTTTAGCCAACTTAGCTCTTAATACAGGATCGTTCAAGTCAGGTTTTTTTGTTATTGGGATAGGTGAATTATTATAGATCCATCCCCCGAGGGAACCGGACATGATAATTTTTCATCATCCGGCTCGAGCACAAATCAAACGAATGCAAGTAATTCTATTCTTACAGGTAAATGCTCAATACCCAAGTAGGCTTACAAAGTTGACCATGATCAAGCGCTTTCTGGGTCGTCTCAGACCTTGCGATTGCCTTTTCTTCCCCAAAAATAAAAAATAAAATATCGAGACTTCTTTTACATACAAAAGATTTACTTGTTACTAATAGGGTCTAGCCCCTGTTCTTCTTTAGATCCCTTGTTTCACTCCGATAGTATTATATATATATATAAATCGGGTCAATGCAAAGGAAATGAATGCATTTCCATACTATTAAGCTAAGTAAGTAAAATAGATAAAACATAATCTGGATTATGACGTATCATCTATTCGACTGGATCTTACGGAGCCTGCTTATGCATGACATGAGACATGTCAAGGCTGATCATAGAAAAGATTCTCTTCAAGTAGTGAACCAGCCTATCCTCCATATGGGGCTTACGTAGTAGTTGGAACAAAGACACATTTCGTTGTGAATTCAAACAAATGTGGCAGATAGGCATATATCTGCACGGACTAATCAATAGTTCAAGTCACACACTCCCATAATCCATTTTATCTTCAGAAAATTCACTTCAACCATTAGTGTCAAATAAATAATACAATTTTGCGGGGTTGAAGGAAAAGATCCAAATACATGTTTTATTCTTTTCAATAATCCATATTTATAGCAATGAAATCCTATTGTTCCTACCCTGAGTGAAGTGATAAATGACTGATTACAAATATCTATGATCTATAATACTATTTCTTCTCTATAAAGGACCAGAGATGCCTTGCTTACGTATCATTGGGAAGTGCATTAACATAAATACGGCAGTAAGTAGAGGTAATACAAAAGTGTGTAAACTATAAAAACGAGTCAGGGTGGATTGTCCTACACTAGCACTTCCGCGCAATAACTCTACCAAAGGCGATCCTATTACAGGAATAGCTTCCGGTACGCCTGTTACAATTTTGACTGCCCAATAACCAATTTGGTCCCGGGGTAAGGAATAACCAGTCACGCCAAAAGATGCGGTCAATACAGCTAAAACTACACCTGTAACCCAAGTCAATTCACGAGGTTTTTTAA
>JAPQVW010000570.1:0-5000 GCA_028535905.1 Quercus berberidifolia | reverse complement strand
GTCTACCAAAACAACCGGAAATGTTTCAAAAAAAGTGGGCATACGACGTACAAAAAGTTCACGCCCTTCCTTATCTCTAAAGATAGGGTGTCCTAACCACCCAACAGCTATTCCATCCCCGTTGTCCATTGAGCCCGCTCTGAATAATCCCCCCTTTGCCGGATTATTACCGATGTAATCATAAAAAGCCAATTTTTCAGGAATTTTAGACCAAGCCTCTGATAAACTTTGATTTTCGGCTATCCCAGCGCTAACTCTTCGATATATTTCTTGCTGGAAGTATCCCTGATCCCATTGATAACGAGTGGGACCAAATAATTCAATCGGGGTAGTTGCTGAACCATACCACATAGTTCCAGCAACAACAAAAGCGGCAAAAAAGACAGCAGCGATACTGCTGGAAAGGACGGTTTCAATATTTCCCATGCGTAATCCTTTGTATAGACGTTGGGGCGGACGGACACTAAGATGGAATAGGCCGGCTAATATGCCCAATGTCCCTGCTGCAATATGATGAGAGGCTATTCCTCCCGGAACAAAAGGATCAAAACCTTCCACACCCCACGCTGGATTTACAGATTGTACCCTTCCGGTTAGTCCATAAGGATCGGACACCCATATTCCAGGACCATACAACCCCGTTACATGAAATGCGCCAAACCCAAAACAAGCCAACCCTGAAAGAAATAAATGAATTCCAAAAATCTTAGGTAAATCTAAAGAAGGTTTTCCTGTACGTTCATCAGAAAATATTTCTAGATCCCAGTACACCCAATGCCAAATAGCTGCCAAAAAGCATAAGCCAGAAAACACAATATGTGCCCCGGCCACACCTTCGTAACTCCAAATACCCGGATTCGTTATAGTACCTCCTGTGATACTCCAACCGCCCCATGAATTGGTTATTCCTAAACGAGTCATGAAGGGTATAACAAACATACCCTGTCTCCACATTGGATCAAGAACGGGGTCAGAGGGATCAAAAACCGCTAGTTCGTATAGAGCCATCGAACCGGCCCAACCAGCAACTAGAGCTGTATGCATTATATGAACAGAAATCAAACGACCCGGATCATTCAATACGACGGTATGAACACGATACCAAGGCAAACCCATGGAAATACCCCTTTAATCAACGAATAATAGACACTATGTAACTTTATTGCATTGTAAAAAGTAAAAAAACTATGCTCTGGACCCACTCTTTCGGTAGATTTTCTCGAGGAAAGAATTAATATTTGTTCTATTCTTTTAGTAATAATAATAATAGATAGTAATAATAGACGAATTCCATTTGTAGGAACAAAAATAAGCAGATCTATTCTATACCCGATAAGTACCAATACGCAATGGTAGAGGGGATTGATCCCACTTTAATTTTCTCTGAGTGAAGACATACCCATTTGTTCATATCATTCCAAAGACCCATTCGTTTCGTAAAAATTTTCCTTTAGTCATAATCATTCGGTTTTCTTTTTTTATGTTATTGTTATGAACTTATTCAATTTATGGATAAACTATGATAAAGGCTAATCTTATTAAGACAATAAACCCGTTGTTACGCTTCCACATCAAAGTAAGATATAGTACTTAATTTTTTTTCTTTCATTTTATGCCTATTGGTGTTCCAAAAGTACCTTTTCGAAGTCCTGGAGAGGAAGATGCATCGTGGGTTGACATATAGTGCGACTCTGTCAGATATATTGGGTCACATGGAATTTCCCCATTCTCTCCCCTGATCGAGATATCCCCTCTTTCGCCCCAAAAAGATTGATTGAATTATCAAAAGTTTGGAGCGTGAAATACAATTTAATCCTATTTATTTTTTGTAGGGGTATCAGATTAATATTATCAATTAGAATAATTTATGGTTGGCTCGACTGGACCAAAAAAAATGAAGTATCCAGGCTCCGTTTAGAAAAAACCCAATTGGTAATATATCTAAGATTACTACTTTTATAATATTCTATTTATAAACAGGAGCGATCTCAAACTGTTTAATCAATCGAGTAATATAATGAATACATTTAATATAATGAATACATTGAATATTTAGTGGAAGACATGAAATAAATGAAATTGAAAAATAAAAAAAGCCATAGCAAAAAGACGTGGTATTGGGACATTTGCCCTATATGTGCAAATAAAAATCGGGCCTATCTTTACTCGGAGTAGAGCATAAACCTAAAAAAATTGAAAAAGCCCATTCAGGAACAAGAAAATGGCATCGTTATTTGGATTCGATCTCGATGAAACAATACATCAATGAGAAGTTCATTCGATAAGTTTAGTAAATTATTTATATATATATTTTATTTATATATAGGTAAAGTAAACAGGCCAAAACAAATCCTTCTTGAAAAATGGAAGAAAAAAAGCCCTTTGTTAGAAGTTAGAAAGAGCCCCCTATGAAAATAAAAAAGAATGAGGGCTGCAATCTACACATTGATTCTTTTTTTTTTGCGCGATTTTTGGTAAACCGTATGCATCAAAAGGTGCGCGTACGGTTCCTAAGGATACAATTATATCCTAATCAACCGACTTTATCGAGCAAGATTACTTTTTTTAGGCCAAGAGGTTGATAGCGATCTCTCGAATCAAATTATTGGTCTTATGGTATATCTCAGTCTAGAGGATGATAGCAAAGATCTGTATTTGTTTATAAACTCTCCCGGGGGGTGGGTAATACCCGGAGTGGCTATTTATGATACTATGCAATTTGTACAACCAGATGTACAGACAATATGCATGGGATTGGCCGCTTCAATA
Source organism: Quercus berberidifolia (assembly GCA_028535905.1). Classification (NCBI taxonomy): domain Eukaryota; kingdom Viridiplantae; phylum Streptophyta; class Magnoliopsida; order Fagales; family Fagaceae; genus Quercus; species Quercus berberidifolia. The sequence continues at coordinate 2,231 of JAPQVW010000570.1, read as the reverse complement.
GGATCTTTTCTTCTGGTCGGAGGAGAAATTACCAAACGTCTAGCATTCCCTCATGCTCGGCGCCAATGAGTTTTGTATTTGAGAGAAAAAAGAAGACTATGCCTTCGCCATATGAAATATGACTATTAAGTAATAATAGCATGGCATTTTGAATTCGATATGAGAAACCTTTTTTTTTTTATTTTTGTTTTTTTTTTTTCAAAAATCAATCATTAGATTATATATCGAACGACTAGTATGAGATAAAGGGCATTTCCGATTTTATCTGATTTATCGGAAGCCTATTGCAGCGTCACAAACTTTTTTGTTTTCACACCAGAGGGATAATAACAATATTTATCTTAGGAAAGAATACAAAAAAAAGAAACTTTGGGATTGCTTAATAACAGACTAAATAAATATATAAAGCAACGGAACCATCATAGTATGTTTTAACTACTCCAAAATAAAATGAAGGATGGTTATTGGATTATTTACCGATCGGGGTCTGATAGGCCCTATATTTGAATATTTGAATTTGATTTTATACTTCTTCAATGGAATGGAGGTTATAAAGTAAATTCCATTGTATAGCCGTATGCAATGCGCAAAAGATGCCTGTACGGTTGTTCAATTCTATCTTTTGGTTTTCATATCATTACTCGTTATTTAATTTATTCTCTTTGATTTCTCTTCGAGATAGAAGAACCAGTTATTAGGTTATATAATCAGGGTAATGATCCATCAACCTGCTAGTTCTTTTTATGAGGCACCCGCAGGAGAATTTATCCTGGAAGCGGAAGAAATGATGAAGCTGCGCGAAACCATTACAAGGGTTTATGTACAAAGAACAGGCACACCTCTATGGGTTGTATCCGAAGACATGGAAAGAGACGTTTTTATGTCAGCAACAGAAGCCCAAGCTCATGGAATTGTTGATCATGTAGGGGTAGAATAAAAAAATAACAGGGATTTCGCGCAAATACAAATACGCCATTTGAAATTTTATCTTCTTACTGGGTTTGATAGAGTATTCTATTAATTAATTTATTACTATAGAAGTAATTCCTAATCGGCCGGTTAGGATCGATCTAAACCAGCTCATTATGTATACGAGTCAACATGCCAACTATTAAACAACTTATTAGAAAGACGAGACAGCCAATCAGAAATGTTACGAAATCCCCCGCCCTTGGGGGATGCCCTCAGCGACGAGGAACATGTACTAGGGTGTATGTGTGACTCGTTCAGAGCATGGACTGGGGCAAAAGAAAAGAACCCATTTTTCCAGTATCAGTGATCAGTAACAGTAAATAAGATAAAATAAAACGGAAGAACTCCATTCACTATCTAAAAAGTATCTATCATACCCTTCTATTGTGTAATTGTGTATCAAAATTTATGGTTTCTAGTGGTGTAAATCCAATCGTCTCCATTTTCAATTTAAGATGAGAAAGAATTTCCCATTGGTAGCAAATGTTTATCCATTAAGCGGGGGGAATCCCATTTAAAGGCAAGAAAGATTACGCCCTTACTCTTTCAACAACGGACTAAGAGGGTCAGCTACACAGTTAATCTTCATAATTAAATACCGTTACTGTATAAGTGGATCTCGTTGTGAAAGACGGATTACTGAATAATTCATGGGTAGAGCCAAAAAGTGTGAACTGTACAAGTTAACAATAGCATTGATTAAATGAAAGAAAAGAAGGGGCTCCCGGTGTATAGAAGGGATCTCGCCGTTTAAGAAGTAACCATAGAAACGATGGAACCCACTATTTTTTTTTTTTTTATTCATTTCTATTTTATATTTACTACTTTTTGTTTTTATTTAATATTAATATGCTTTTTTTTAATATCTAGTATCAATATCAATATTATTTCTTATTTCGAGGTAAAATGCCTATAAAAAAAAAAATAAAAAATCGTGGGCGGGAAGGTTATAGTAGCAAAAGCCGTTGGAGTTTTTTATTTTTATACATTGGAAGGATCCGTTTTGTTATTAACAAACTAGAAAAGGGGAAGGGAATAACTGAAAGAAAAAGAAATCAATTAGTTATTTATCAAAGTTTCATTTATTCAATGACCAGAATTAAACGAGGATGTATAGCTCGGAGACGTAGAACAAAAAATTCGTTTATTTGCATCAAGCTTTCGAGGGGCTCATTCAAGACTTACTCGAACTATTACTCAACAGAAAATAAGAGCTTTGTTTTCGGCTTATCGGGATAGAGGTAGGCAAAAGAGATATT
>JAPQVW010000057.1:62500-65000 GCA_028535905.1 Quercus berberidifolia | reverse complement strand
GCCGCCGCCGCCGCCGCTACCACGCAACCGCGTAGTAAGAAAGACACACACAAGCCCGATAGTCGCATGGAACTTGCTTCGCGTAGCAATGGGTGAAACTAACACCGTCCGCGTTGCGATAGCGTGACCAAGCTAAACCAAGAATGCATGCATCCCCCCACCACGCGGCTACTGAGACCATCGACCCCCCGCCACTGGGCACGGGTGGGTGTGGCCTCGAGGAAAAGTGGCACCAGAGAAAGCTTTCACAATGCGTTTGATCATCACCTTAGGCTTGCTCTGCGTGGCAATGGGTGAAACTAACACCGTCCGCCTTGCAAGAGCGCGCCGCAGCTATACCACGTACACGTGAAATGCCAACCTGGGTCCACCCCGGCGATGCATTTAGGGCCCACCTCGCGCCATGGAGCACGCGGGGTTGGGTGCCTGAGGGCTCGTCATGAGCATGCCTACCCGTGGCCAAGCTCAAGAGGGGTCGCCCCTGTGCATCGCCGAATACCTCCTCCCCCCTAAAGAGCCCTTAGGAAAAAATCCGCTCTGGCACGAGGAAACATTGATTTATTGAGGAGGAATAATGGGTCATTTTCGGAGCAATTCTTGGAGTCTTGCCCTGATTTTTTGCACACATGCTAAGAAAAATCCAACCTTCAACCTGTCAAAATATGGAGGCCAGATTCAACATATTTTATTTTTTACGATTTTAGGAAGCCGGAAAATGGGAAAAATCATAAAAAATTCAAAAACGCTCGGAACGCCAAACCGCTTGCTGGAATCCTCCTCTAAAATCATGGAATGAATTTAGGGACAAAAAAATGGAAAAAGGCACGAGCCAATTTTTCCGGAGTGCGGGACGATGCGGGGCGATGCGGCACGGCGTGCACGCGGGCATGCCCCTGGGATGCCCACTGCCTGCCTGCTCGTGGGGAAATAACCTCATTTTCCAAAAAACCCTCATTTTTAGGAAATCACCCCAAATATGTGGGCAAGGCATGCAGCCAAGGCCATGGCCAAGGCATGCATCCAAGGCCAAGGCCAAGGCATGCTGGCCAAGGCAGCAGCAGCCCCCCTATGGGCATGCTGGCCAAGGCCGGGGCATGCAGCAGCCAAGGCCAAGGCAGCCCCCATGGGCAGGCAGCGAAGGCCAAGGCATGCTTGCCTGCATGCTGCCCCAAGGCCAAGGCACGCAGCCAAGGCCATGGCATGCTTGCGTGGGCACGCTGGCATGCCCCTGGGTGCAGGCAGGTGGGCACGCTGGCATGCCCCTGGGCGCAGGCAGCAGCAAGGCCCTAGCATGCCCCGTGGGCGAGGGCGTGGCATGCCCCGTGGGTGGGATGCCAAGGCCGTGGCATGCCCTTGGGACCCCTACAAGGCCATGGCAGCACTTGGGGGGGCTGCTGCTGCCAAGCCTAGATAGCCTCTTCGGACACCTCCAACTCTTTCCCCCCCTAAAGAGCGCTTAGGAAAAAATCCTCTCTGGCACGAGGAAACATTGATTTGTTGAGGAGGAATAATGGGTCTTTTTTGGAGCAATTCTTGGAGTCTTGCCCTGATTTTTTGTACACATGCTAAGAAAAATCTAACCTTCAACCTGCCAAAATTTGGTGGCCATATTCAACATATTTTATTTTTTATGATTTTCGGAATCCAGAAAATAGGAAAAATCATAAAAAATTCAAAACTGCTCGGAACGCCGAACCGCTTGTTGGAAACGTCCTCTAAAATCATGGACTGAATTTAGGAACACAAAAAGGGGAAAAGGCACGAGCCAATTTTGCCGGAGTGCGGGACGATGCGGGGCGATGCGGCGTGGCGTGCATGCGGGCATGCCCCTGGGCACCCTGCCATGCCCAACGCCAGCCTCTTTGGGGGAAAATAACCTCCTTTTCCAAAAAACCCTCATTTTTTGGGAAATCACTCGAAATTTGTGGGCAAGGCAGCAGCCAAGGCCAAGGCACGCAGCCAAGGCCAAGGCATGCGGCCAAGGCCATGGCATGCAGCCAAGGCCGTGGCATGCATGCTGCCAAGGCCAGGGGCTGCCCCCCATGGCACGCAGCCAAGGCCAAGGCATGCAGCCCCCCATGGCACGCAGCCAAGGCCAAGGCATGCTGCCAAGGCCAAGGCACGCAGCCAAGGCCATGGAGGCAGGCAGCCAAGGCCAAGGCACGCAGCCAAGGCCAAGGCAGCCCCCGCACGCACCATGCAGCACGCAGCCAAGGCATGCAGCCCCCCAAGGCATGCTGCCAAGGCCATGGCACGCTGCCAAGGCCAAGGCACGCAGCCAAGGCCAAGGCATGCAGCCCCCCAAGGCATGCTGCCAAGGCCAAGGCACGCAGCCAAGGCCAAGGCATGCAGCCCCCCCATGGCATGCAGCCATGGCCAAGGCACGCAGCCAAGGCCAAGGCATGCAGCCCCCCCATGGCATGCAGCCAAGGGCAAGGCATGCTGCCAAGGCCAAGGCACGCAGCCAAGGCCAAGGCATGCAAGGCCAAGGCATGCAGCC
>JAPQVW010000569.1:0-24385 GCA_028535905.1 Quercus berberidifolia | reverse complement strand
GTTCTACAATTCATCTTGACCTAGGTTTGGATAGAGTTATTTGAAGATTTGGATTTGGATTTGGATTTGGATTTCAATTTTTAGTTTGGATTTTGTGAATAGAGAATGAAACAACAAATTATTTTCTTGATGAAAATTTTGGAAGGATTTGAACTTTTTTAGTATATGGATTTGAAATGACTAGGTATAACTTATAAGATGTCATTTGAAATCCATAATATCACAAGGTTTTTTGTTTAAGCAAAATCTCCGAAGCTCACATCATCACGTGTTCTTGAATCTTGAATTTATATCAAACAATTTATAGTAGGAATTGTTCTTCGAAAACCTTGATTTTAAATCCTCAAATCCAAATGTAACCTTAATGGAAAATCGATAATCCTTGCTTGGTTAATTATGATTATAAAATTTCATAGCACTTAAATTTTGAATAAGAGCCTTTACTTTTGGAGGTGGTAAAAGATTTTGTACTTGCATTTCGCGTCTTCTACGGGTTTTTATTTTTGGCATGCTGAATAGGGAAGATAGTAAAACTGTAAAAGATGCAAAACTGTTCCTTATATACTACACCTTGAGTTATTACTTAAAATTACTTAAATTTATGGTTAGGGATTTATGGTCGTGTGGTTTTCTGTAAAAACAGAATGGGTGCAGGGAGGAAGACACAGACACACTCATTGAAGGAGAATTCTCAATCTCTGATTTCGAAAAATTCTAGTACAACCGCAAGGAATGTAAGGAAGAGCGAACTACGCGGTGTTATCTTTGGTTGTAAGCATCACACGATCAAAGAATGTTTGTCCAAACAATTGTTCGGTTAGTTGACTAGCACCTCATATTTGTTGTACACGTTAAGTTTTGTGTATGTTTAGAAAATTATTTGTGCATACTGTTTGACTAATACTAGAAAAATATGATTCAAATTCTTGAACAGGATTACCAGCTCTACATTTCTCTTATATAAGGAATATTAGTGTTGGTTTGCCACTTTTCTTATTCAATTACAGTGACAGAAGGCTTCATGGTATCTTTGAGGCTGCAAGTCCAGGACAAATGAATATTAATCCATATGCTTGGACTGATGGTTCAGAGTCTACCCCATTTCCTGCGCAGGTATTGTATGCCATTATACCACTCTGTCAAGTATATCATAGTCAATGAATGGAGTTCATATATTTTATGTTGTTTGTGCTTTTAAGGTCAAGATTCGAATCCGTAAGCAGTGCCAGCCATTGCTGGAAGATCAGTTCAAACCTATAATTGCCGAAAATTACTATGAACAAAGACTGTTTTGGTTTGAACTTGACCAGGAGCAAACAGACAAGTTGATTTCCTTGTTTTCAGCTTCATCAGTCATTGTGAGTACTTCCCTCCCAAGCAACACACAGAAGTGGAGCAGCCCATTCAAATCTGTCCAAGAAAGTGGCAACATTGGAACACCTTCATTAGAATGCAATGCTCATCCAGGCCAGGCCAGAGTAGAATGGGAATCTTGGGATGCTCCTGGTCTGTGCAGAGTCCCAGCTCTCATTGGTGAGGGGGTAGCTGCAAGGGAAAAAAGGGATTGTGGACCATCATATCCATCACCGAAAAAGTGGAGTGATTTGTTTAGAGCTTCAAACACTCATGCCACTCATACACTAGAGTGCGATGCTCGTCCAGACCAGGCTAGTGAAGAATCGGAGTCCTGGGATGCTCCTTGTCTGTGGGCAGTAGAAAATCTCATTGGTAAGGATGAGGAAACAACGGATGAGGTTGCATCAGAAATAGATTACAACGAACAATTACACTTCAACCCAAGTGTTGATTGCTCCTCAAATTTGGCCATGATGAAGGAGATGTCATCAGAGCATAAGTATGCCGAAGACACTGGAATACATTACAACGAACATTTACACTTAAAACCAAGTGTTGATTGCTCCTCAAATTTGGCCATGACAAAGGAGAAGTCATCAGAGCATAAGCATGCCGAAGACACTGGGCTACATGGGATACTTACATTCCAGAAGCATAAGATGTCATCGGATGATACTTACAGTCCAGAAGCATCAAGGACTTTAGAAACAAAGTCTTCTGAATTTCAGTCTATTGTAGCCAAGGTAATTAGTAATGTTTATTGTACTTTTTTTATTTATTTAAAATTCTGAATTCCATGTTTATCTAATCTATCTTTTTACTTGGTATAATGTCTGTGGTGTATTATTAAAGTTGCTACAAGAAGTCAGTGAGCTGAAGTTATTTCAGTTAAAACAAAGTGAAAAAATCAATTCCTTGGAGCTGTACCTGGTATTTTTCTGATCACAAAGCATAATTTTCAGATTAGGCATTTATAATTAACTGCTTTTCTAATGTGTCTGTCTTTAATCTGTTAAATATCCTGCAAGTTATGATATCCTGTTTACTTATCAAAAAAAAAAAAAAAGAAGTAACGATATCCTGTTAACTATCCATTGAATTGTTATAAAAAAAATTAACAATTTCTTTCTTTAAAATTTTTCTTGTTTTCTTTCTGAGGAACCAAACGGAGCAAACATAACATTCAGAACATAATTATTTACTTAGATCAATCTCCCTTGCAATGATCCTGAATACATGCTTAATTAAATTGGAAATTTAGGGTGAATTAAAAGATCGATGCGGACTTGTTACTGTAGAGGAATTTAAGTCATGTGATGAACCTCCTTCAGAACTTGATGAGAAAGTACTTATTGTGGGAGGTTATGATGGCTCTATGTGGTTATCAGCTGTGGATTCTTATTCTCCTTCTTATGATCTGATGGAATCCCTTAGTCCAATGAATTTTGCACGATCAAGCGCTGCAGCAGCAAAGCTAAATGGTGAAGTCTACTTGCTCGGTGGTGTATATGGTGAATGTTGGAATGATACAGGTAATAGCGAGGACTTTTTCTTTTAGACTTATCATTTTGTGCAACTAGTTGCCTTGTTCACAAATCAATGACAGTGTGGTTCTTATGTGAAGTTGAATCATACAACCCAATAAGCAATCAGTGGGTCAGTCGTCCTCCATTGAATCAAAAGAAGGGGGGCTTAGCAGGAGTTTCTTTGAATGAGAAGATTTTTGCAATTGGTGGTGGAATTGGCGTTGAATTTTTCTCTGAGGTGCATGTTTTTTATCCAGACGAAGGAAGGTGGATTCCCACTCAGTCAATGCTACAAAAGGTACCTCTTAATAGGGTTTCAAGTGTTTACTGTTTAGTGTTGATTCACATTAGGTTTGCTTGCACCAAATAGTGGCATGATAATACATTCTAAAAGAAAATTACATTTTGATAATAATTTTTTAAGTGAGAACTAATCAAGGATGTCACATGATCCACAATTGTAATTCTAAAATTTTTTTATGTATATGGAAAGATCTGTAGTTACCTTTAAAAGGAAATGCTGAATTTTGCCAAAAGATGAACAATTCTTCATGCGAGACCTCTCACTGTTAACTTGCATTAGTATGCGAACAAACAATGTGAAGTTAACGTGATGGGGCCATGGAAGATTGGTCTGCCATTACTTTGCAAATAGGCTTATTCAAGAATTATTTTGTGGGGTTCACGTGTGAAGTCCAATAGAAGTAAAAGTTGTATGCTTTTCAAGGTCTAGGTATGGGTCTTTTAGGGTTAAAACAGTTTTTAATTTGGGTTTTTATTTCATCAATTATGGTCAATTTTGTATCCAGGGGCAAATCTGTAATTTACGCAATTTCATGTAATTTAAAGGTATTTTGGTAATTGAGTTGATCTAGAATTTTCTAGGAGATTCTAAGTATCTTAGTTTTTATTTATTTTTATAGTCTAAGTTTGTTTTTTATTAAGTTTTTACTTTACTAGGCAAACTAGTCATAAGACTACTAGGGCAAGAAAGAGTCCTTATCTTATATATATATGTGCTCAAAGTATTCCAAGAGGAAAATAGAGTTGATTAATAAAATTATTAAGTGTTTTGAGTTTTGTGTATTGAGGCATGTTGGCCTTTTTGACTTATTTGTGTGTTCTTTTCTCCCTTTCTCTTTTTGTGATTTCTTCTTCTCTCTTTTTTGTGTGGTACTGCTGTACAACAACCCCTAAACACTACAAAAACCTTTTTTTTTTTTTTTTTTTAATTCTTACAAACTCCCCAATTTGTCCAACCCCTACACCAACGTCCAACCCTATCTATCATTTGCATTCAAATTATTATGAGATAGAAGAATATGTTTTAAGATATTCTGTATGGTCCATCCAACTAAGAATCCTTTTTTACCCTTGTCAGAGATATTTGACTGCTGCGGCAGAAATCAATGGTGCGATCTATGTTGCTGGAGGATATGATGGAAACGATTACTTGAAGTAAGATGTCATTTTAGTTTCAATATTTGTTTCTTAATGGTCCGTTTGGATTGAGGGAGAGTAGAATTGGCCTGAAATTAGCTTATTTTCAACCAACTCTACTCTACTCCCCTCCATTCTCTCCTTCCCCTCTCAATCCAAATGGGCCCTAAATCTTTACTTATTTGGTGGATGAGTAATTCTCTGCCACTTATCCAAATTAAAAAAAGAAAAAGAAAAAAGGATGAGTTCATCCACACTTACTGCATAATAAATGCTGTGGGCATATACTTGAAATCAATCTACTGTGCTATACTTGAGTTGTGAAGAATAGTTGAAATATAAATATCCCCGAAGACATAAAAAAAAAAAAAAAGACATAATTCTTGTTTGGGCCTTTTCATTTACATGTGATCTTGATATTAGAAAAGCCAAGATCCGCTGCAACACTGCCTTGGCAGCTTGGAATTTCTTCCAGAATAGTTGTAAATTGGAGGCTATGTTATTTTCATTTAATAATAATTGCTCTTTTTTTAAATTGTTTTGTTTTCCTTTGAGGGGGTATTGTTGATATGGTCTCAATTTCTCTAGTTGTAGAATGTTTTATTCTTGGATCTTGCTCTTTTGAATCCTGGACTAATAAGTTTTCAGTGTAATGCAGGGGAACCTTACACTATTGGTTTTTTGAGCACTAATTTGATACATGATTGTTTGGATTTTGTATTTGTTTGTACAGATCTGCTCAAATATATTTAAATTCTAGAGCAATATATATACCAATTAATTTGTGATGGCTGATAGCCCTATAAGAATTAAGAACAAGATGTGCTACCCCTTCTACCTCAACACATTATTTCTTTTATTAGCTATCCCTACATAAAATAGGCATGACATTTTTTTAGAGGAGGTTGAGTAGTCATATTGTCCTGTTATGACGTGGAAAAACTCCGTTTCATTAGCATCTCCACCATACGAACCAACTGGTAAGGATGGTTATATTTAAGAATCTCACATAGATTGGGTTTGTGCTTGGTTTTGAGTATATGTACTTGTTGGGCTTCTCTACTTACTAGCTTAAGCTTTTGGGTTGGATGCTTGAACATGGTGTTAGAGCTTAGATACACCTATCGGGATCCTCTCCATTTCACAATTAAGATTTTATTTTAATTGATACAGCATTGTGATACGCCTATAGATTTATAATATTGATCTCACCATGATATTGTAAATGATGCGGAATTGGATATACTTTTAAATTTATATTATTTGATCTTGCTATAATATGATTTGGATGGTTCCCTAATTTAAACTTGATGGGAATAATATGCAACCTCTTTACCATAAATTATGTCAAAGTTATTTACAGATGTGGAGCGAACTTAGGAAATTCCTCCTAATTGCTTGTTCTTAACTTCTCTACTATCTCAGCTCAGTGGAAAGATTTGATCCTCGGGAGCAATCTTGGACTAGACTTAAGAACATGTCCGAAAGGAGAGGAAGTCATTCATTGTCTATGCTGAATGAGAAACTGTAAGTTGACCCCTCTCATTTTATAACTTACACGTCTTTGTTCCATTTTTTTTTTTTTAAATTATTATTTTAATTGTTTGAGAACTTTTAAATGACTATATAAAATGAAGCTTAACTAGAAAAGGGTTCACTAAAAAAAGTGTCATATGTTTTGCTGAAACTTAAAATTTTGCTGAAAATACTATAAATAAAGGTAAAAGTTAGCTGAAATAGTACAGTGAGACCGATGAATAGTCCAAAAAGTGCAGTGGGGTCCATGAATAATACCAAAAATAAGTTAAATAGTAAAATAAACTGACTTTTTAATTTGGAGCTACACGCACACTTAGTGTGTATAGACGTCATTTACTATGGAATGTTTTTTTTTTTTTTTTTTTTTTTTTGCAGATATGCTATTGGAGGCTATGATGGAGCTAATGAACTTTCATCTGTTGAGGTCTTAGACCCTCGTGTTGGTTTTTGGATGAAGGGGGAGCCCATGAAAGAAACCAGGAAGTATGCCGGTGCTGTTGTAATTGGAGATTCGATTTATGTCATGGGGGGAGTGAATGAAGAGTTGAAAATATTGCACACGGTATGCAAAATGCATCCATCCCCATAGGCTTAATCTTTTAAATTTGTTCACAGATATATTGACTTCTTTAGCATCGTTCTTTCTTTTTTAAAATCTTTTTCTGATATGATAATAGGTGGAGTGTTACAAGGAGGGTAATGGGTGGCAGTTGACAAAACTTAGAGGCGTTGGGAAAAGATGCTCCTTCTCTGCCGTTCTGTTATGAGGTTATGGACTGAAAAAAGTTTCTTTTTCTAGCAAATTTAATGTGTGTCAATGGTGTTCATAGTTCACACTTTAGAGTAGTGGTCTATAAGTAGTTCTTACCCAAAAAAAAAGTCTCGTTCGATTTCGTGTTCTTAAATCCAATTTTACCAGTAAGAAGAGGAAAGAGGCCAGAAATATTAATGATGGGCCTTTTATTTCGGCCGAAAATTTGGGGAGTTTCTTTCGGTCGAAGCAGTGTTACGTGGGCAACTATCTTCAGATTTAGGATCTAGTCAGGTATTAGATTTGGAGTGTAGGTGTTGGGCTTAAGATAAGCTTTTTCTTGGATTTGATTGCACCTTTATATCTGATGTGGACTGTTTTTATCAGATTGTGCATCCGGCCCAATCCTATGCTAGCGCTATTCCGCATTCTGGGCTTTGTTTATGGCTTTCGGTAATGCTGCTTTTAAAATTTCAGCCTCAGCATTTAAAAACGTGACCAGAAAAATTGCAGAAATTGATATGGTAAGAGGCAAATGAGTGTAAAGGAAAAGGATGGTAGATATGATTTTAGAGCATATAATCTCCTGGTTCATTAAAATGGTTTTGCGAAGGACACCCTTATCCTCGTATTTCAAGGGGATCAAAACTCTTTCGGGAGTTTATGGAACCTAAAATGGTGGCTTCAATGGTTTGAGGTTTGACTGCATTTTCAACCTACTAGTCACATTTTGAGCTTGCGTTTGGAAAGCTTCGAAGAAGCCCATCGTTTTGGACTTACTTTGGAAAGTTGCACACAAAAAAAACTCTTCTCCCTCCTCTTTTGAAGTACTTAAAAGTTAAAACAAATATTAATAATAAGCAAAACACATCAAATATATCTCAAGTCTAAATATTTAAATAACACAAAATGGCTGGAAGCTGCATTTTATACGACCTTTGAATTGGAAGACTTATCTTGTACTCTTTGTAATTTACCGTGGTTTTAACAATCAAAAAGCCTGACGCAAATGAAAAGAAGCGAATTTCCAGCAAATGAACGTGTTGTATGTATTTTCCTAGTCACACAAGGTTCAAAATCATTTAAGCTGTATGTCCTGCCTGCTATGCAACAAGCATATTGTGCTTGACAATATCCAGCTAAGTAACAAACATCTACAGCTTAAACGGTACATGGACCATTATTGACGTTGTTCTAAGAGAATGACACCTTCTCAACACATGATGCTTTATCAATTTGTACCCGGATCTATAGCCAATTTAACTGACAAGAAATATCAAGTACAGATCACCAACTACACTTGCATCCCCTACCTAGAAAAGGTAAAGACGCAAAAGATGGAAAGAATAACATGACTAGAGAAACAAACTTCGGAGCTCTCTTAACAACATTACCGGGAATAAAAGGAGAGAGCTCACTGGATACCATGAAATGAAGGCAAGACAGCAATAAGAGGTTCTCCATAACCAACAGCTTCTGCAAACCATAAACAGTTTAAATCAAACAGTTAAAAGAGAGTCATCACCACTTATACTATAAAACTCATCCATCAATTGATGTAACAAAATTAAAGTACAGAATTCATCATAAGAAACACATATTCACTGACTTTTAAAGTACGAAATTCTAAGTCTCAAACAAATATCATAAAAATTCTTAACTCACTTTCACTTCACAGTCAACTTTCTTTTAATTGGTAATTTACACACGCAACTAATGGATTTTGAACCCACAACCTCACCCTTTACCTAGAACTTATTAGAGGAGGTGCCAGTTGAGCTAGAGCTCATTGGCACCGATCCCTTTTTGAAAGGCTATACTGCAACAAACACTAGAGAAACCACATGAAAAGGGGCCTAGCTGGCCTGAAGTTTCTTTTCCATCCACTTCACACAATCTGTTGGCAATTACATGAACTGATCATCAAGAATTGTAATGAATCTTGTAAACCTCTATGACTGCTCCTTAGAATGGCATTGATTCACATATTATGAGCAAATTATGCACAATTTCAGTGGAGAGTGGAGGGAAGGAATATATAATTATTAACTATATCCTAGAAATATTAATTTTTTTAATAAGTAGAAATATTAACAATTATATTAATATTTTTAACAGATCTAAGTTTTATATCCTTGTTCATATTCATCCTGAATGTTCATATGACTCATAAACTAGACACTAGTGTGTCTATGTGTGTGCGCTTTTGTAAGTTACATACATCTGGTGGGTCTTGAATCAATAACCTCACCCTCCACCTTGCTCTTACAAGGGAAGGACGTGCTATTTGAGCTAGAGCTCATCGGTGATAAACTAGCACGAAATTATCATAATGGTTTTCGGCTTATGAATTTCTCCTGGTGCACCTAAGGTGAATGTACTCAAGCGTCAAACAAAAAATCCCCCCAAAATTTAGCCTTTGACGAAGTGCTTCAAGACAAATAAAAAAATCAAGTCATAAATAAAGAGATAATAGCCATTTTACCTCCCTCATCAAAGAGGACCTTTAAGACTTCTCCTGCCACATCTGACTGCTCAAAATAGCAAGAAGAAATCATCATGATAAGCAGCTATTGAGAAGAAATCACAAAAATAAAGAAACTGAAGCAGATTAATCACCTTCACAGGAAGTTCAGTGCCAAACTGATCCAAATATCCAATAACTTGTCCTTTTTTTATTAAACCACCCTGTAAATCCAAGAAATAAGAAAAATTGAATGTGTATTTGTACCTAAGGCCGTGTTCCTGTACTTGTTGGCAACATAAAGTCTGAACACTTTTAGATATACAAAAAATAATTGGACAACAAAATCTATGCATGCACAGATACCTCTTTACAGATAGGAGGTTGCTTCTTCCCTTTCACAGTTCTACCCCTCCGGAAAGAGCCAACCTGATAAGAAAAATGAATAGTGAGAACCAGGACATATGTATTGGATCCACACTAGATAAGAACACCACATACCGCTGGAGATGGCACTAGGACATATGCATTGGATCCAGAAGCCTCCAAGGCTGCTAACTTTGGAGACTTCTCTACAGAGGTATTCGTGAATGGACTGGTCTTTTCTGGGGAGGATTTTGTTGGTGGTGGTGGTGGGGCAACAGGTGCTGAATCTACCATTGGTTTAGTTGGAATAGGTGGTGGTATTGTCGGCGAAATTCCAGACATGGGAACTTGTGTGGCTCCTCCAATGTTTCGTTTAAGATGCATTTCAAAATCTCCAACCTATCAAAGAGCAATATATAATCGGTTTCAAAATAAGATAATGCATAAATACCTATATGCTAATGCAACCGAAAGCCTGCAGCTGAGGGTATGGAAATTAACCTTCAATTTCAGCTCAGCAATTTCTGTCTCATCACAGACCTCTAGTAACAGTGCCTGATTATTTAAAAACAATACGTTACTCATTACATTTTAAAACATAATGAAAAAAAATGCAAAACATGAAGGCAGCAAGATTCCTAATCATTGTGAGCCAACAACAAACTGAGAAGTTCAACTAAGAGATGATAAGAAAAAAATAAAATGAACATAATTTAGGGATAATAGTTATGAAAGACTAAGGCGAAGCGCTGAGCATGTGCTTGTAAGGGTTGTAGATTTGCGGGAGTTTGAAAATCATCATATATGAGTTCATCATGCATCAACCTTAGCAAGTTTAGAAGCATTTGATCTTCACAGAGCACGACTGAAAATAACAATTAACTAAATGACCATTTCATTTTGTTTTTCTGTTTTTGGACAGCTTAATAATAGAAAATGTACAGGTAATATTATGCTAGTTTCTGTAGGTCTATCATTAGTCAACACTACACCAACAGATAAACATATGGAGGGAAAAAGCTACCAAAATTCAAAGATTCATTCTAACCTCAAACCCATTAGGAAAAGTAGCAGTTCGTGGAGTTTTCTTCTCCAATGTTCCTTGAGTTTTCTTCTCCAATGGTCCTTGGGTGGTGCTATCTGATATAACTGTTGCATATTAATCATTCAGTTTCACGATGCAAATACAATATGAACTCAGATAATAAAATATTACATATTAGAAACACATATTCATATACATAGGAAACTTCAAACCATCATGGTTTCATGAATACCATGGATATCAAGTAGCAGAAAGGAGGTGTCATGTTTGAAGAAGAGTAAAATGCCAGATGTACCCAGATTTCTCAACGATAACTATTATCTTTAGTATGACATATGGTGTATGAATAAAGATGATAAAAAACGACATATGGTCATTTCATTCTCTAGTGTCCAAATTAAAAATTGGTTCTCAGATGGCGGATGTAAAATTTAGTCACTCCATTATGAATGAATCAATGCTTGTATTCCCTTTTCCTTTTTTCCCCTACGCATAATCACACACTCTTGAGAAATATTTTACATTTCTGGTACTATGCATAGAGCAAGATCACATAGCTTCTGAAACAGAAGCATAATTTATGTATCTTTTTTTTTGGGAGGGGGCCGGGGGGATAGCGTGCCCACGGGGCAATGCACAAGGGGCTAGGGTAACAATGGACCATAAGGTCACTGGTAATTAATTTATTTAGTACACAAATAATAATCTTTACTACTTTGTTTCATGTCTGCTACAACTACAAAAAAACAGAATATCAAAGGTACTGATACACAAACTCTACATCATTTTGGCCATAAAATAACCTCACCATTGTTAGATGATTCAGTAACTTCAGATATCTTGACAGATGATTCTATTGCTCCCTTCCGCTTTGTTGGTGAAAAAACAAGCTTCCCACCAACTGTCAACCCTTGAGTGCACCATTTACTAGGGATGGGCCAGCTGGCATTATATATTGGTACCACACCAGGCTTCTCAAGTAAGGACTGCATATTTGATGTACTCCCTACAGAATCTGGAATTCAAGAGAGCCAAATAAGCATAGAAATGCAGATCAAGCTTTGGTAATGGCTCCATGGTTTGCGCTTTGCAGAGTTAAGTGAAAAGGATTATACAAATATGAACATGTAACCAATATATGCCTATAAAATAATGTAATACTAAGCACAAAATTCAACCATAAATGTCAGGTTCAATTCATTAGACTAAAAAATGTCAAACAGAATTTCAGCCATCCAAGAGAAAAATCACATTTTACCAACCGGAAACATACTATATTTTTCCAGAAAGGGGCCCAATTAAACTTTCACAAATTTTTTTATTTTCTTCATGCACCAAAGGGATCTGTTTTCTCATCTGAAGTTGCTGGCTAATGGTACTCAACTATAAACAATTTACTCATATTCCTTATAAAACATTTGAAGACAGTTATTAATATGCAATCAATCAAAGAAGCATCCGCCAAGACCTTATTTATTACTTTTCCAAAAAAAAGCTTTGTAAGGTAGATAGAATTTCCAAAACTTTTTTTAACAAGTATATAATATAGTTAACAAATAGAACTTCCAAAATTTTATTTGACAAGTAAAAACTTGCTATTATCTAGTTCGCAACTTCCAAAACTTATGAGAACGAAAGGCAATAATTTTGAGAACCCACCATTAATCTCTCTCACTTAAAAAAAATTGATATTTGGTAAATGACTAAAAATTCTAAATAAACCAAAAAATATGCTTCATGAGGTTGTGAAAGGTAATTCAAGTGTTTGCAACCAACAAATAAGGAAACCTTTGTTATTTGGTAATTGACATAAAATTCTAAATAACCAAAAAAGAGGTTTTGCTGTGGTTTTGAAATGTAATGCAAATGTTTGCAACCTACAAACAAGGCAGTTTTCCTTATGAACATGGAAGCAAGTTTTTTGCATCATTACAATGCAGCTAGCTAGAAAAAAAGACAAGAGTTTTCTATCCAAATTAAACATTTATAATCCTCTTACTATGTTTTAGCTCATTAACCAGGACCCCAATAAATTCATAAAATCTGTACCGTAACTTTGTTCTTCTCACTTATTCATCTACACAGTTCCATTTCCTTCGAAGAAAAATGAACAAAAAAAAGACTTTGAGATTCTTCACTAATTTATATCCATCTAACTTAAGAAAACAAACACACATATGAGGCATCTCTTTAAAAACAAATCCAGAAGCTCGTACGATCTGAATCACAAATTCAAATCATTTTAGTTTCTTTTTCTTTTTCTTTTTCCCTTTCATTTTATCATCAAACTAAACAGAGCCAATATATCAGATAGAAATCAAGCTCCAAGCTCAAATCAACCAAGCCTCACACTAACAGACTAACTTTCATGCAAATAATATCTTATGATCTGAATCACATACATAAGCTCTGTTTGGTTCCTAGGAAGATTTTTAAAGAAAGAAATTGTTAATTTTCTATCATAACTCAAGGAATTTCGATTCCTTTTACTCTTATTTCATCATTGAACCAAACAGAGACCGAAATCAATCAAGAAATCCAACTTAAAGCTCAAATCAACCAAACATCGCACTAACTTTCACAAAAAATAAGCTCATACGACCTGAATCACATATGTAAGCTCTGTTTGGTTCCTAAGAAAAAAATGCAATAAAAATCTTAAATAAGGAAATTATTAGTTATCTATCATAATTCGAAGCATTTCGATTCCTTTTTCTCTTATTTCATCATTTAACCTAACGGAAAACGAAATCAATCAGGAAATCTAGTTCAAAGCTCAAATCAACCAAACCTCACACTAGCCTTCACAAAAATGAGCTCGTATGATCTGAATCACATACATAAGCCCTGTGTAGTTCCAAGCAAAAATGCATGGAGATTTTCAAAAAAAAAAAAAGAAATCATTAATTATCTATCACAATTCAAAGCATTTCGATTCCTTTTTCTCTTATTTCTTCATTGAACCGAACGGAAAACGAAATCAATTAAAAAATCTAGCTCAAAGCTCAAATCAACCAAACCTCACACTAACATACACAAAAATAAGCTCGCATGATCTGAATCACATACATAAGCTCTGTGTAGTTCCTAAGCAAAAATGCATGAAGATTTTCAACAAAAAAGAAGAAGAAATATTTAATTATATATCACAATTCGAAGCATTTCGATTCCTTTTTCTCTTATTTCTTCATCGAACCAAACGAAATCAATCAAGAAATCTAGTTCAAAGCTCAAATCAACCAAACCTAATAACATAAACAAGCTCCGTGTAGTTCCTAAGCAAAAATGCATGAAGATTTTTTTTAAAAAGGAATAGTTAATTATCTATCAAAATTCGAAGCATATCGATTCCTTTTTCTCTCATTTCTTCATCGAACCAAATGGAGAACGAAATCAATCTAGAAATCTAGTTCTAAGCTCAAATCAACCAAATCTCACACTAACCTACACACACACACACACACACATATATATATAGAGAGAGAGAGAGAGAGTTACAGTTGAAGGATCGGAGAGCAGCGAAGGACTCCATGAATGAGAAGAGAGAGCGAACCGAACCGAATGGAATGGAATGAAAAAAATGAAATGTAAACGAAGAGAAAAAAAATAGAAAGGTGGGGAGATAAGAGGGGAAATTTATAGGAGTTCCAGGGGCAAATTCGAGAAATGGATATTATTATTATGTATGTATGAGAATGAGAGCGTGTGTGAGAGTTAAGTGCAGTTGGGGCGGGACGGTGAAGGTTGTTGAGAGTGCTTTGAAATATCCGCCCACTCTCCTCAGCTTCTCTGCTCTCTCAATTTCGTTTTTTAACCCCTTCGCTAACGTGCGCCTCGGTTTACACTGTACTACTTCTACCACGTTCACTCCAAAATTCTTTTAGTACATGGATAAACGCCTGAACCTTATTTTCTTTTCTCACATTTATAATACATCCTGTTATAAATTTAACGAGTAAATCCTACTATAAATTTAATAAGTGAATCTTACTATAAATATAATAGGAAGAAGTATAATTCTCAATACTTTAAAAATACCTAAATATTACTCCCATGTCTCCTTATTTTATTTATGTAATATTTATTTTTTTTCTCTCTCTCTCTCTTTTTTTTTTTTTT
Source organism: Quercus berberidifolia (assembly GCA_028535905.1). NCBI lineage: Eukaryota > Viridiplantae > Streptophyta > Magnoliopsida > Fagales > Fagaceae > Quercus > Quercus berberidifolia. The sequence continues at coordinate 9,779 of JAPQVW010000569.1, read as the reverse complement.
TTAATTTGAAATGAGAGTACACTTTTTTTCCCATTTAAAATGGAAAAAGTTTAATGGTTTTTCAAGTAGTTAAGGACAGGTTATAGTTTTTGACTTTTTTTCTTTCCTAGTGGTCCACATCATTTAAATATTTAAATGATGTGCCACTATACATCAATAATTGGTAATCATAAAATTATGAAATGGATATGATTTAAAAGAAAGGATATTTTTCCCCCTGGTGGAATATAGGACAACATCGTTTAAAATTATCGTTTTTTTAATAATAAATTACACTTCTAACTCTTATTTTGGCATTGTTTTGTTTAGGTTCGAGATTTTTTATTTTGATTCACTATAATTAGTTCTGTTTTCAAAATAGTCTTTTCATCTATGTTAGTGTAAAAAATAGTCGTCAAGAGAGAAAAAAATGACATTGTTTTGTTGCCATTTATAGGCCATATTAGTGATAGAAACAAGAACGACTCTTTAGACAATATGCTTTAAGTCTTTTGTTGTCATTTCCCACATGCATGCAACGAAAATAATATGTTAATAATCTTTACAACTTATGTTGTAGCCATCATAATAAAACTGCAACAAGTTCATGGACATGATCCTAACTTAGATGAACCACAAAAATTAATCTGAGTATTTATGTGTGAGTGTGTGTTAAGCCATAAGCCGTTCTGTTCTCTATCTTTTGCTGTTCGCATTCCATAGATTATGGGTTATGTTTCCTGTTTCCTAAATCCTAATACCCTTATAATCTGAAAAACCACAACGATTGATGCTGCATTTATGTGACTAATGATTTGTTCTAGGTTTCCCATATTCTAGAAAGACATGGAAATTCCTCACAGGAACAGAAGTGAAAGACCAAGAGAAACACACTTCTCTTTATATATTCAATGAATTTCATTAGTTTTACTAGTCTGTCACTCTGTTGTAGAATAAACATGTTAAGTATATGGGTGGTGGGTATGTGACATGCCATTAGAGTTAGGGGAGCATCTGGCTTATCGAACTTTAATAACCTGGAAGCACTTTGATGTAAATGAGCCAAAAAGATTATATAACTTCAATTTCTTTGTTCATAAATTTATAATGAAACTTAGAGCCAAGTATAGGAACACTTTTCCTTAATAAAAGAAGTAGAAATTTACAAAACGAAAGCAAATATTAAGTACAAACCTTAAAATAGAAATCTGCAAATTTCTTCTAGTTTTCTTAGCTAAGCAATGTTAAGATGAACAATTTCTCTAAATTCCAACCTCCTAGTCTCACTATAAAATGTTTTGTATTTGTTAGGCCAATATGTTAACCAAATCCACCCTCTTATCTCCCACTCCATAGTCCTTCCTATGGCACTTTTGTCCACCTTCCAGCACACTCTCTCTCCATACTCATCTCCAGCAAAAACCACTCCTCCTTGCCTAGTGAATGGTCTGTATGCACTCGAGTATCGGTCTTTAAACCAAGCTTTAGGGTTAATTAATGAAATCTTTGAAGGCTTGGAAGAGAATACTTCTCTTCCATCCATGCTATCATGAAGAAACCAATTCAAATTTGCACTATAACCATTAACCGATTCCTCGAATTTCCAAGGCTTCAAGCTTATTGTCATGGTCTCTCCAGCCGATACCTTGAGTCCAAAGTAAGAATTAGGCGGATCAAACCCGGCTTCTATAGTTTTTTCTAAGCCAATCTCTCTTTTTGGGTTCTCAGATGACTTGCTCACCGAAAGGCTTAGTACGTTGGTTTGAAGAGTTGGAGTGAGTTGCAATGAAATTCTTGAAGGAAAGTGCTTTTCTGCTGCCCCAGCTCCTCGTTCATTCATGAGGGCCTCACTCACAAGTCTGATAATGTCACACCTGTTACAAAAGAAAGACAGGCCTCAGTTGGTCATATTACAAGCAATGCAAGAACAAGCTTAATTAAGAACTGTTTCATTAGCATTTTAAAGTTACATTCTTTCACATATTATTCAATAAAACTTAGTACAGACTTTGGCTTTAAATGAGAATAGAAGTACTTTTAAATGGCTAGCAAGATTAAATTGGGGCTTGTCTGGGTCGGGTTTTGAAGGGGTGTTAAATTGCTTTAAGACCTTTAAAACTCTTTAAGCTGAAATTGCCAAATATTTTGCTTTTTTGCTAAGGAGTAAGTTTTAAGGGGATCCAAGCTGAAATTTGAAACTTTTAGGAAAAAGTTCTATAATTCACTGCATGTCCATGCTTTATCAATCCAAAATTTTAAAGCGTTATCCATTGTAATTTGTCAAACACTCAAAAAGCTGGAAAGTTTTTTATTTATTTATTTTAATTAAAGCTCTATATGGTAGAAGTTCAACTATTAAAACTCTAATTCCTGCAGAACAGTAAGCTTAGCTCTTCAAATATCTTTGTACTAAGAATTGAAATATACAATGAAAATCATCGTACCTTATGTTATCAGTGTTCACTATCACATCAACCCACCTCTCTTGAATTACTACTTTGTAATTGAATTGGATTACCCCTTCAAGTTGGTTGTAAGTAAGAGAAAATTGCAGTCGCTCATCAACAGAAGGATTGCTCGAGTTTTCAACATCCATGGCTATAACAGGACAATATAAATGAATCTTCCATAACCCAAATGTTGAAAGTGCATAAGAAAACAAAGGTGATGGTGTTTTGAGGGAGCGGTGGGTGGTTTGTTGCTCTATAATCCAATTAGTAATTGCGAGGTTCAAGGATCTCATCCATTGCTCTTCTAAATTTGATCCTAAGAGTTTCATGAGCAACTTTATTGCTTGTCTTGACTGACAATTACTTGCCAGGTGATTTTTTAGAGTAATAAGACACCCCGAACGGAGATCTTGGGGAGCTTCATAGATGCAAATGAGGAATAATAGAGTGAAAAATGCAAAATTGAAAATATCTTTGAAGTTGGGAATAGAACCTAGTTTAGGGAACTTGAGAAGGGAGTTGTTATTCTTGCTACTTGAACCATATTGAAGCACATCTTCAACAAAATTTACCAAGAGGTTGGACATGGTTTCCTCATCTATCAACTTTATGGATTTAGAGTTGAGCTTGAATGGTTTTGAGGTCCAAAGACAGACAGGTAGATTAAAATCTGCATTTATAGCAAAAGAGAGATCATTTCGGGATTGGTTATATTTGGCTATTGAGAGATTGAGGGATGGTTGGGATGAACTTGAGGAACATATGCATAGAGACATTGAATTTTTTTTCCATTCAGTGATTGGTGGAAGACTTTGAACCCAGAAATATATATCAGGAAAGGCACAAGGAGCAGCCATAAATAGTAGACTAAGTAGAAATCTCTTTCTTTCTCTGCAAGGACTTGTGATGAAAAACCTCGTATATAAAGGCTGTTTCGTGAATGGAAGCTATGCTTAGATTCTGGTGGGGAAGAAAAGTCAAAAGTAAAGCAAAATAATTGGTAAATGATATACATTGAGAAAGAAACTTGGTGATCAGATGGATGGTTGTACAAGAAAATAATCAATTAGTATCATTCTTTGATTGAAACTATAACAATATGATTGAACCATGAGGATAAGCTTTCTTTTTAATTAATTGATTCAATAACAACAATGATCATCTGCCTATTGCAACTTGCAGGGGTAAAAAATCAGCAACTAAACGTAACCATGAAGTTTAGCTAGAGTTTTAAATAGAGAAAGGAAATTCCTTCTTTTTGTTGTGAAAATATGAAATGGAGGATTAGGAAAAAAAAGTGTTATATAATACCTTTTGAAGTTGTTATATAATCATGGTGATTCTATAATTTTTATTAAAAAAAAAAATTGTTAATCATGGTGCATTAATAAAAGTTGCTACATCAGTTGCATTGCCGGTTAAAACAAAATGGAATATTATGTAAAAAATTTTGAAAAATTGTGGTAACTAAAATCACATGTATGATTATTTCCCAAAAAAAGTTAATTTGTTCATGAACTTTTCACAGGTAATACAAAGCATGCTTGCTGCCTTAAAATTAATTGTGAGATGCCAAATTGTAATGGTGATTGGCCTAACTTTGGTTTGAATGTAGATAAAGATCACTAGAGAATGTCGTATTCCTATGATTCTCACCCTTTATATAGGATTCGATTCTCTACTCCGTGCCTCCCTTCTTGCCTTGCCTTCTAAGGCTTCTATGTCTTCCTTCCACTTTTTTAATGGAAGTTTCATCTCACCAGAACTTAAAAATAATACTATTAACTCTTGTTTTTGGAGATACTCTAGTGGAAAGTAATTAATGGCTTGGTTGGAGTTGACTCTATATGTTTTTGGACCAATGACTTGGGGACCTTATGGACGAAGCAAAGTGAAGTGGAGCGGAGTGTAATGAGTGGAATAGAATGAAGCTATTATATTTTATTTGTAAGATTTGTAGCTGCCATCTAAAGAAATTTTTTTCTTAGTGAAAAAAACAAATACAAAAATAGGTGGTGCCAACATATGCTTACAACGAATAAAAAACAATACGATGGAAAATAAATTAAAACAGATTTTTCTTAATAAAAACTTCTACAAATAGCATCAAGTTAGAAAAACCTCTCAGTATAAGTTAACAAGTGTTATAAGCTGACAATGCATCAAAAGCAAGCTCAAAAGACTATTTGTGTATGAAAAGTTGATCATAGAGGATCAATTTATGATATACCAAATATGTCATTTAAATGATTACAACTTAAAAAAATATAAACAACAAATATATCAAGTCACCAGAGCTGAAATATATCAATCAAAGCAATAGATATTGCGATATGGTAACGAAGTAGAGAAATCGATAGAGAACACTCCAAAGAAAAATTCACTACGGAGGTACCCTTATCCCCATAAAAAATTCACTATAAAAAAAAAAAAAAAAGGGTTTACAATTTGATTCAAACCTTTGAACCCAGACTCTACTGGATAATGAACTTGATGTGGCCCCAGAATTAGTTTAGATACAATTTGAACTCTCCTATCATGAACACCTTTCACGAACTATATTCGTGATCATAATTAGTATTCTCATTGTGTTCAAATAGATGCGCATTATATTTTTTACAGTACTTATTTTTTATGTTTAGTTGGAAGAGTGATGTTAAGGCTACCATAAATTTTATTATATAAAGTGTACAAATTGATGTGCCGATTTCTAAACACAAAATAAAAAGTAAGATATTTATTTATTATAATATTGATGTGCATGGCACCAATTTTATTCATTGTCATGTTAGTTTGCAAACCTTTGGTATTAAAATTGATTCCATCATTAGACATCACAAAGAATCATTATCAATATCCCAAGTAATTTTCTTATTTGAGTGATGTTGGATATAATACAAAATTTACTGTGAGGTCCAATAATTTGTGGTCCTAACTCATTTTCTTTACATTGGGGCCTAAGGCCCGAGCCGAGGAAGTGTATAGCCGAGGATAGGTAATAAAAGTCCAAATAGTCTTGAGACACAGCCGAGGATGATTCTGTCCTCGGCATATCCGAGGTCCCCCTGGAAGGAAGGGCAAAAACGGTATAGGAACAGTTTGGGAAAAAATCTAAAAATATCTATGTCAATAGAGAATGAGACGTTGGATAGTATAACGACCAAGGACAAAGGGAAGACTGCCATTACTGCTATTCAAAACTCTGCACCTGACAGAGCCATACTTTTTAACTTTTTCAACCACCCCCAACCACTCTGGGTATGGGCTGATGGGACAAGTATCAGTCCTGAAAAGTCGAACCTACACGTGGACGTTGGATGAGGAATACAAGCCAATATAAAAGGGGAAGTGAGCGGTCTAGAAAAGGGGCTGGGAAAAATGGCCGAAACCAGAGCCTCCCAGCCCGCCTCCAAGAGAAAGACTCCTAGAGCGAACACGATTTATTTATGTATGAACACCACGGAATACCACGGTCATGTGACCAAGGCCTAGCTTTCAAACCCACGCTCTATAAATGATATTGTTTGAGCCTTTCTACGTGCGAACCTCATACTATTATGGGTCGTTACAAATCGTGTCCTTACAATTGGCGTCGTCTATGGGAAGGCTTGTGTGTTGGCACAAGCGGTAGGTCGAGACAGTCCCCTTGTCATTTCTAAACAGCCGGTTGTATTGTTCTAGCGTAAAGTTCCACTAGGGGCTATATTTCTTTACTAGGGGCTATGTTTCTTTACTAGGGGCTGTGCTTCGTAGCGTCAGCAGCACGGATGGTTCTAAGGGCCTGGCCGAGAAGCTAATTTCCCGTAAACCAAGGTCCCGTGCCATAACCGAGAGGTTAATTCCCCCGACTATTTAAATATCAAGTTTTGGACAGAACCAAGGTATTGCATGGTCCTCGGACTCAAACCTATGGGGAAACCAACTACTTATCAAAAGCAAGTTTTGGACAGAACTAAGGTATTGCATGGTCCTCGGACTCAAACCTATGGGGAAACCAACTACTTATCAAAACAATTTTTGGACAGAACTAAGGTATTGCATGGTCCTCAGACTCAAACCTATGGGGAAACCAACTACTTATAAATATCAAGTTTTGGACAGAACCAAGGTATTGCATGGTTCTCGGACTCAAACCTATGGGGAAACCAACTACTTATAAATATCAAGTTTTGGACAGAACCAAGGTATTGCATGGTCCTCGAACTCAAACCTATGGGGAAACCAACTACTTATCAAAATCAAGTTTTGGACAGAACCAAGGTATTGCATGGTCCTCGGACTCAAACCTATGGGGAAACCAACTACTTATAAATATCAAGTTTTGGACAGAACCAAGGTATTGCATGGTCCTCGGATTCAAACTCATGGGGAAACCAACTACTTATAAATATCAAGCTTTGGACAGAACCAAGGTATTGCATGGTTCTCGGACTCAAACCTATGGGGAAACCAACTACTTATCAAAATCAAGTTTTGGACAGAACTAAGGTATTGCATGGTCCTCGGACTCAAACCTATGGGGAAACCAACTACTTAGAAATTAAGTTTTGGACAGAACCAAGGTATTGCATGGTCCTCGGACTCAAACCTATGGGGAAACCAACTACTTAGACCAGAAAAGGTTAAGACTATGAAGGTCATTAGGAAAATGGCGAAACGCCTTATTACTCAGCGACCCGCAGGGGCAGTTCATTTGGGGTCACATATCCTCGGATGATTACTTTTTACATAACACCGAGCATTCAGCCATCACCTCATTCAGTTTGGGGCATACAACCCTTTTTCAGGTTGGTCTTATTATGCAAGATAGCTTCAATAAGTTCATAATATCATCTCTTTTGCTTAGTAAGGGTTTCTACCCTAAGTATCATTTGTTCAGATTGACATTATTATGCTAGATATTTTCCTAAGTATCATTTGTTCAGATCGGCATTATTGTGTTAGATAGTTTCAACAAGCGCAAAGTAAGGTCTTTTTATTAACAATGATTTCGGCCCTAAGCATCGTTTAGAATATAAAAGTAAAAAAGGAAATCATGTGGTAGTACGTCTATTCACGGGATAATCATTTCAGAAAGAAGAGGTAGAATATACAAAATAAAGCAGTATTGACTTTTATTAATATAAAAAGGTATTACAGCGTACAACGAAGGGCTTAAACAAGCCTATACGGAAAATGAATTGCAAAAACAATAATAAAAAAAAACAACAACAACAAACAGACAAACGACCAGAAGTCTTTTTAAGCTTTGCTCCGAAGTCTTTCCAAATTCTGCCCCAGTAGCACCCATATTGAGAGGAGGATCTCCTTTGATGGATGAGGAGAAGAAGAGGAAGAAGTAAAAGCACCAGGATGGATCTGGTGATGAGAAAGAAGAAGAAGAGGAGGCAAAAGGAGACACCAGTGAAGGAAGAGAGGAGGAAGCAGGGATACCTAGTCCCTGCCTCAGCCCTGACTCCTAACATGCTGGTGACATATTAGCTATGCTCGTAAGAGAGCGGTTGGTACTGATAATGGGTGACCCAGGCTCAATCGCACCAAAGGTTTGACGCGACGAGCCCCTGCTTTGGATTTTGGCTGAAGGAAGGATGAGAAGTATCTTGAGTCTCGACCATCCCTACCCTGACCGAGCCATTTTAAGTTTCAGAAGAACATGGCGTTTTTGAGAAGGGTATGGTCCCTTCATTCCTACTCTTATTTCGAACGTATCACAATTCAAGGTGTAAACTGGCGGATAAAGGAAACTCTGGGGGAGGCTAAGGGTTTCAGACTTTAAAAAGGATTAAAAGGTCTCTAGGTAAGAGAAGTAACCTCCTGCTTTTCTTCTTATATGAAGGGCAAAACGGGAGGCATTCAATCTATCCAAATTTCCAAGAAAATCTGTAAACGAGAATATACCCACTCCACTTCCCCATGCCGTCAATAACCGTCGAAATTAAATGGTCTCGTAAAGGGAAATCATTAAAGGCGCGTTTTGGATAATGAAACGGCAGGAACGCAGCGTGAATGAATTCAGAGGAATGTCTCGTAGTCCGGCGCATTTCTTAAGTAGATGAAGAGACACCAACATTAATGAAGGGCAGAGCTAAACGAGCCGTAATAAAGGCTTGACATTACCAAAACCCTCATCTCCGACCAAGAGGTCGGACAGCAGGATTTTGAGGGGCTATTGTGAGGTCCAATAATTTGTGGCCCTGACCCATTTTCTTTACATTGGGGCCCAAGACCCGGGCCGAGGAAGTGTATAGCCGAGGATAGGTAATAAAAGTCCAAATAGTCTTGAGACACAGCCGAGGATGATTCTGTCCTCGACATATCCGAGGTCCCCCTGGAAGGAAGGGCAAAAACGGTATAGGAACAGTTTGGGAAAAAATCTAAAAATATCTATGTCAATAGAGAATGAGACGTTGGATAGTATAACGACCAAGGACAAAGGGAAGACTGCCATTACTGCTATTCAAAACTCTGCACTTGACAAAGCCATACTTTTAACTTTTCCAACCACCCCCAACCACTCTGGGTATGGGCTGATAGGACAAGTATCAGTCCTGAAAAGTCGAACCTACACGTGGACGTTGGATGAGGAATACAAGCCAATATAAAAGGGGAAGTGAGCGGTCTAGAAAAATGGCCGAAACTAGAGCCTCCCAGCCTGCCTCCAGGAGAAAGACTCCTAGAGCGAACACGATTTATTTATGTATGAACACCACGGAATACCACGGTCATGTGACCAAGGCCTAGCCTTTCAAACCCACGCTCTATAAATGATATTGTTTGGGCCTTTCTACATGCGAACCCCATACTGTTATGGGTCGTTACAAATCGTGTCCTTACATTTACTGTATAGACTTTAAAAACTCATGTCACTTTTTAAACACATAACAAAATAATAATTTAGAATTCTATTTCTTATGGTATTGATATTACACTAATCACATTCATTATCATATCAGTTTATACCTAATTAGGAAATCTCAAATGTCCTAGATATTTTTATAGTAAAATTAATAAAATTATAACATTTTTCCACACTAAAACGCCAACTCTTCTTGCTTTTTATTTTATTTTTAATCTCTTTTGCTATGTAAGTGAAAGTGATGAATGATGAAGTGCAATTATATGATATAATCTGCAATATATATTAATTGCTAGTCTGTTCCGTGAAGGCCATTAATCTGTCACGCCCTAAAAGTCTACTTCATTCGAGTAACCTAAAATGATATATACCATAAATATTCAAGATATTTCTAAAGTTGTATTTGGTTTACTACTTCATTGGTTCAGTGATGGAAATAGATAAGATTATTAGTATTTAGGAATATATTGGTAGCCACGAACGCAACATGCCAT
>JAPQVW010000568.1:0-24456 GCA_028535905.1 Quercus berberidifolia | reverse complement strand
GATCATGAAAGGCCAAAGCCTCATGTCATTCTGGACCCACGCATCACTGTATCTCCTACCAATCAGACGCTTCGCATCTGCGATTTCGAACGCAAAAAAAAGACAATGTAAGCATCCAACAAAAACAGATTTTTTTTTAAAAAAAAAAAAGATTATGCGTGTGTATATATGTGTGCACATGTTAAACAATTGTACAAAACAAATTACCACGTTTTTTTTAGCCCTCATATGAAACCTATGGTTTTAGGCCAAGACATTCTCTAAGACTCACAACCGAGCTAAAAATGCGGTCTTTTTGTGTTCCGTGATTAATAATTTTTAAGACAATATTATATTACTGTCAGAAACTTCGATTAGACCAAGCAATTCCCAACTATCTAACAAAACATACAAATATTACCCAACAAATTCAAGTTCATCACGCACACACATAAATTATCAGATCTAATAACTCATTGCTCAAAAAACATTTAATCTTTTTAATAAAATATTACCCAGCAAATAGTTTTATATCCAGCTCCCAAAAAAAAAATTCATATATTTAAATACTAACAAATAAATAATATCATACTCCAACTTGTTGACAGTTATACCAAATTCAAACAAAAGGAATTTTATTTAATATTTTGGTAGTTAAATAACTCAGAAGTCAGAACTCAGAAGACCATTCATTAAATTAAGATAATCATTAAACGACCATCGTTATCACTTATCAACTACCTCTGCGAAACTATGGCAAGCCTATTTAAAAAAAATCTATCGTCGTTTTCAATTCTCTGCTCATAACTATATACGATGCCCTGATTATATAGGTGTTTTTTTTCATAAAATTATCACTGCCTGTTAATGAGCTTAAGCCTTAAGGTGATTTTGTTAAAAAATTTATGAGTGGTTTGGAGTTGATAAATTGAACATGGAGAGTATTTTGTTGGAGCACAAGAAATATTTGATTTCAAATAAAGACATAAAATCCTTGAAATTGGTGGGATGTTCACCAGAATTACTTGTCAACTGTACATTTTAATATGATGCTACATATTTGGGAGGGTGGGTGGGAGGTGGAGGTGGGGGGATGTTATTATAGGAAAATGTTGTGTTTTGTACCTTACTTCACCAAATAAATTCAATCAAGACCAATTCAATACAACCATGTAACTTATTACCTAATGCACTTCCTTGTATAGTTACAACTTCCAAGGTTAGATGGTTGAATCTAATTGGAAAACCTAAAGTACAGTACCTAAGGAAATGTACCTAAACTTTACCTAATTTTATAAATTATTTTCATGCCAACCCTAGCTGAAAAATCAGTTTAGCCGTGTTATTTTCCTGAATGACTTGGTTGGGACTCCTTCAAGAAAGAAGGTGCAAAACCTTGGTTCTTCTTCTCTCTTCTCAATTTTTCTGAAGAAGTCATGTTATCCCAAGAATGCACGGACGCAGCTGGGAGGGTGCCGCACAGCGAGTCCGGACGCGGGACGCGGCGTCCAACGCGGTTGACCGCGCGTCGGTGCCGCCGTCTGCGTTTTTTTTTTTTTTTTTTTTCTCAGATTCGCGCCGACTCGGCTCGATTCGCGCCGACGCAGCTCGATTCGTGCCGAACCGGGCTGATTCGGCCAGAATCTGGCCGTATCGGCCATATCGGTCCATATCGGCCGGCGATCGATACGGCCGAAACAAGCCGGAATCGGCCGAAATAGGCCGAAATCGGCCTTGAAAATCGCCGGAGAGGCCGAAATTCTGACCTCAGATGCGTTTCTTGCCTTATTCTTTCTTTGTTTTGGTGAATCAAGTATATTAATGTGTTTTTTAAGAATATTTTAATAGTAAAAATATATAGAAAATATAAATAAAAATATTTTTAATAATTTTTTAATCGCCGAGTCGCCGCCGCACCCGCACCCTAGTTTTTCAAAATTGCCGAGTCCCGCACCCGCACCCACCGCACCCACACCCGAGTCCCGAAACGAACCCGTGCTTCATAGTGTTATCCTAAATGATATATAGTTTATAACTTATATATGTTTGGTACAAGTAACTAAGTATTTTAATGACTACGCATTTACTTTGTTTACTTTGCAGACAACTCATCCACTTTACAGGCACAACAACAAACTGGTACCCTATAAGGACCCTCTTTGTAAATCCTTGCGCCCACCTGGGGAACAGAAAATGTCAAATACCAGAGCAATGTGACTATGAGGTTCAGTATGTAGATGGCAGTTCATCTACTGGTGTCCCTGCCAAGGATGCTTTTTTTATTCAACTTTACATATGGATAACAATTTAAACCTCCTATAACACTTGAGTTGGTGACTTTACTTGCTTCCTTGATCTAAATTACTTGTACAAACCCTTTAATTTTCAATTTCTTAATTGATTTGAAAACAATTCAAGATTAATTGAGCTATACTTATAAAGTAGCATTATTTTTTGTCAGTCCTATTTGACTTAAGACATCTTTTCACGAGTTGAAAAGGGAGCTCGTTCGTTTCAAAATTGGAATAAGTTGGTTAAAGTTTCAAATTCAGATAAGAACTGCATGCTCCTTTTTATGTTATGTCATGCTAAACTGCTTTAAGATGATTCCTTTATAAGTGGTTTGTTCAGTTTGTTTCTTACCTGGTTCATCTATTTTTTTGATTCCCTATATAGCCACATCTTGGTCAATTAACCTTTTTTCACTTTTTTTCCCTGCCCATGTATTGTAGGAAACTTTAAGCTTATATCAGGACAAACATGAAAGGTTCATAGACTTGAAATGTTTTGCATGCTTGGTATACTATCATATATATTGGTTGCATTGTTTCCTACGGCTACAAACATTATTCTACCGTTAAAGATGCACAAAATAAATCAAGTCCTAGATACTCTAACCCACTAACACACATACTTGCAGGTTCTCTTTCCCTCAAACAAAATAAAATCTTAAGTTTTTGCACTTCGACCATGCACTCTAGGATTTATGTTTAAAATAATTCAATTTAATTTTTGGATGGCGTTTTTTTTCAGGGGACATCCATGGAATTGGTAATAATGGGTGAAGATGGGAATGTGTAGTCCTGTATGCGAGCAGCCTGTACTTGGCACAAATGGAAATGATGGATTTACAATTAGTAAAGAGCCAAACTCTAGTACTAGAAGTGTTGGTTGGTCTTCTTGGCATATGAAGAAAATCACATCTTTGTATTTGTGCATTTGAATGAAAGTAAGAAAAGCATCAAGAAGACTGGTTGTTTTTCAACCCAATTTTGATCAGGGTCATAAGGTTTGGACAATTTGTCAAGCCCAGTAAAAAAAAGAACTTTCTTTACACTCATTATTCAATAAATGAATGTGAATTATAATTTTATACAATAGGGCTTAACATTTCAACTTTCAATCATCATAATAATTAAGGATCATAATTAAGGGTCTATTTGATTAAGCATTTTGGGAGTGCTTAAAAGAGTGTTTTTAAAACTCAAAATTTTGTTTCACATTAGCAACTCCTTGTAACTCTTTTACAAACATTCATTTTAAACTCAAAATACCGTTCTACATCAACTTATACAAACAAATTCTAAGTTTGCGTTTAGCATTGGCCTAAAAAGCCAGCTTTTTTTTAATATTTAGCTTATTTTTACTACTATTCATGGATTTTATTGCACTTTTTAATATTATTTATAGATTTCACTATACTATTTCAGCTACTTTTTAGGTACTTTCAGCAAAAAAAATTTCAGTTTCAGCTAAATAAGCTTTCCCAAACAAACACTTAAGTGTTAAAATGTCTAATTAAATCAAACTAACATATATATTAAAATTTCATATATATTAAAGCTTCATTACAGAAAATACAAAGTCAACAACCATACTTGAATGTAGTACAAGAACAACTTCACAAACAACCCAAAAGAAAAAAAAAAACATTACGTGGGCAACAAGACTAGACAAAACAAAAAGATAAAATGAAAGATGAAAAAACTAAAAGCAGTGGCCAAAACAAAAAGAATAAGAAAAGAGAGAAGAGATCGCACTACACCAAAATAAGTCTATTACATCAAGTGTTAATACAACAAAATTAGTATAGTGGTATTAGACATAATATCACATCTAAAAATTAAAAGTCGTTGCAATCGTAACTTAAAAATAGTAAATTATTACATTAATAATAATTAGTTATAATAATTTATAATTTTTAGTTGCAATAGAGATTTTAATACTAAATTGAATTTAGAAAATTTTTTGCAATAACTTAAATTGAAGAAATCAATTTTTTTTAATAACTTAAATTGAAGAAACCATTGTAATAACTTGATACCAATTATATATTTTGCGATATATTATAATAGATCGAAATTTCAAAGAGATGGCTTATTGCAACAAATTTAACATTGCAATAACTAAAATATTAATTATTTTACAATCTAATGCAATGACAAACATGAAGCTGCAATGAATATATTATTATAATGATCTAATTCCAATTATTTTACAATCTATTGTAAGAAAAAATATGAAAAATTTAACTATTACAATAAATATACTGTTGCAATAATTTGAACCCAAATTATTTTTGTCAATTCTTTACAATCTATTGTAATAAAATTCATGAAATAATAGCCTATTGCTACAAGATATTCGAAGTAATAAATTGTTTATTGCAATAGCAAATATATTATTACATCAAAATTTTCATTAAAATATTTAAGGTTTATTGCAACAAAATTTTTTTGTAGCAAAAACTTATTACCTCAAATTTTATTGCAACATTTCGCATAAACTATTGCAATGACTTTGATGTTATTGCAATGATTTTTTTTTTTTGTAATAAACATTTTTTGTTCTAGTGAGAGGAAGGTAAACCCTAAGCTACCGCCTTCTTCTTATTTTCTTTTTTCTTTTTCTTTTTTTGTTAATACCAGAACCTGACTCTACTACTATAGTACTATTGTATTTTCCAGACGATGAAGATCCGTGGTCCGTCCATGGGTGAGATAGCGAACTGTAAGGTAAAATTTAATTTTTGTTTGACTTGCTTGTTTGACCAAGTATACGTTTGGATTCAGATTATTCTCCACGCGTTTTGCGTTTCAGTCGTTTTTTTTTTTTTTTAAACCAGTGCTATTGCACTGTTGGACATGAACAGTGTAAACAGTATTTTAGTGTGAATAGTAATTCTTTTTTTTTTTTTTTTTTCAGTTTTCACACCCAAGACTCGGTTTATATTCTCTTAAATTATGGATTTTTTTTTTCAAAAAAACACATTTTGAAAACATTTTTGTTAGTTAGCAACATTTTTAAACTATTTAGCAAACAAACGTCTCAACTGTGAAACTCGATTTGCCTCATCCACACAGCCAAAATAGGAAATTAACCTTGATTTTCAAACATTCTAATTAGTAGGCCACGTTTTCAAACTATATTTTTTACTAGCATCTCGAGTCTAAGAGACTCGATTTAGGGTCTATAAATTGAGTCTCAGAGACTCAATTTCCATGGTCTGATCATGTCTAGTGTGGGATTTTTTCCACATGGCGACCATTTCAAAATCGAGTTTTAGAGACTCAATTTATAAGTTCTGAAATTTTATAAAGCAATTTTTGGCCAAAGTAATTTACAAAGTCCTCTTGGCTTTGATCTTATGTGTTGCTTTTGCACTACTGCTTCCTGCAAATGCTTGTTTATTGTTTAATCTCTTAAAATGGATGAATGGTGACTAAAGTACCATGCCACCACCGCGTGAGACCCAAGCTGCGCGACCCAGGTCGCGCCAAACCCAGGTCGCAGCGCGACCCAGGCCTCTCTCACTGCAACCCATGTTTTTGTTTTTGGGTTTTTTTTTTTTTTTTCCCTCTTTCTTCTCTGATGAACACATATTTTCAGAGTAACTGAGGTCGCTGAAGAACTCGAAGAAATCGATGGAATCATTGCTGTTGTCGTTGTGGTTATTGTTGTTGTTGTTATCGAAAATAATATTTTCTTTGTTGTTAAGGTGAGAATGTGTAAAGGCCAAAATCTTATCTTTTTATTGTAAATGTAAGATAGATAAGACTTGATTTACAGGTGGACGCCATGTGGAAAAAATGCCAACTCAGACCCGATCAAAACATGAAAACCGACCCTCAAAGACTCCATTTATAGTCCAAAATCCAGCCTCTTAACCTCGAGATGCTAGTAAAAAATATAGTTTGAAAACATGGTCTACTAATTATAATGTTTGAAAATCAGGGTTAATTTCCCATTTTGGCCGATCCACACCCCAAAGACCCACAACGAACAACAAACCCATTTCAACTTCAAGCAAACCCAGAAACCCACAATGAACAACAAACCCATTTCAACTTCAACAACAAAGTAAATACACAGAGAGAGACAGAGAGCCTTGATGCACCTGATCGAAGCCATGATTGCAGCTCGAATCTCTTGCGACGTGGTGGTTCATCTATGTCGGGATCTCTTGCTTCCTTGTCCTCTTCGTCAGAGTGTATTTTTTTTTTTTTTTTGGGTTTGGGTTTCTGATTCGATCAGTTTTTTTTTTTGGATTTTGTTCTTGGGTTTTTAGGGCTTTGGAAGTTTGAGAAAGGAGAGAGGGAGAAGAAGAGGTCGAGAGGAAGATGGGGAAAGAATGACTTTTGTTTTCTTTGTTGAAGAATAAGGAGAAGGATATTATGGGTCTAGGTACCAATGCCACTCCGACCAAAAGGAGAAGGAAAATAGGCATAGTGAAAGAAAATAAAGTACAAAGAGGGTCTGTTTGGATACCGCTTATTTGCTGAAAATTAAAAACTTATTGCTAAAAACACTGTAACAATTTTTTTTTAAATATGAATAGTGTCGTGTGGAACCCACTTTTAAAGTTGCGAACTCGAGTTTAAAAGATTCAAAATTTTAGTTTGCTAAATAGTTTGAAAACTTTGTTAACTAACAAATATGTTTTCAAAATGATGTTATTTTGAAAAAAAAAAAATCCTTTAAATTACAATTGTTTTTTCTTTTTCTTTTTTGAGAAAGCTCTTAAATAATATATATATATATATATATATATCTTTAAATAAAATTTTTTTTTTTTTGAGGTGGGTAGATATCTTTAAAGAAAATTGTGCCCGTAAGAACTAAGAAACCATTTCCCTTTTTCTTGTGTATTTTTATTTCCCCCTAAAAAAATCATTTAAATTTTTCAAAAATTTCTAAATATTAGTCTTTTCAAATATCCTTCACAAGTGTCACATCATGATGTTGAACGCTTCGAAACTTTAGGGCTGTTTGGTAACATTGTTCTAGTAACGTTGTTTCTATTTTTTGAAAATACGTGTAATATTATTTAAAAACCGAAAACATGTATTTAAATACATGTACCAAACGGAAAAACCTTTTATCAATTGGGCAATTATTATTTATTTTTTAAAAGCAATGTTAGATCTTGAACTTATTACCCTCCTATCAACTTTGTTTTTCTTTGGTAAGACTGGGTGGTATGTGGAGTCTATAATTTTCTGTGAACTGTTCCATTTGTCACAATTTCTATTTTCTTTGTACACACAATGATCATATATTATCTATTTATATATATATAGATAGATAGAAAAAGAATAATTAATTATTATATCTTTTGAGTTTTTTTTTTTTTTTTTTTTTTTACATATTTAGAGTCAAACTTAGGTACAATACATTAGATTTTTTAATTAAATTCATACACATCATTGTATTAACCAATGAACACGAATAATGTTTAATTTTTCATGTTTGAAATAGATGCTTGATCCATCCTCTACTTGAAATTATAAGTGGGGTCTAATAAATAAGGCCCCAATCTATATGATTTAACAACCAAAGAAAGAAACATAATACAAAAATGTTGTTATATATATATATACACACACACACACACACACAAAAAGGTTGAAGGGCCTCTCCCTAGCTAGAATACTACCAAAAAGTAAAGCCCATGAAATTCAGACGACAGAGCCCATTTACACAAAGCTTGGCCCCCAAGATTTGGTTATTACATCATTGGAAAAAAACAGCTTTTTGGACACACTTTTTCCGACTTCAGTATGGAACATAGCTTTTTTTTTTATTAATCTGTGCTGCACACAACATGATACTAATTTTACTTACTTTCACATCTTCAAGTTATCGAAGTATCAAAGCTTCAAACCACATCTATGAAAGAAAAGCATGTATATCTTTTTCTTTTAAATTGAAATTGGCTATAAATTTAATTGTCTAATTGCAACTTTATGGCTAATACATTTATCTGTAATTATATCTTGGACATGGGAGTAAAATATCAGAATTTATCCAATTTTAGGTTTGAAAACCGTTGAAATAGTAAAAGCCTTGTACCTAAGAAGAGTTCCAAAGCATACCTTTGAAGTGATCCAAACCACATCTTCAGGATGTCTGAGAAAGAGCAGGTATATGTACAAACTTAATTATTAGTCCTTTATGCTTCACAGCTTGGTTTCCCATAAATACTCATCAATGCTCAAAGAACTATTCCTAAATCTCCTAGGCATCTTCTAACCACATCCCCTTCAAAGGCTAGTGTTTATTATTGCAATAGATCATAAAATAATTTATATCACATTATTGCAATGATAACTTCATTGCAATTAGTTCATAATTTTCATTGCAATAAATTGCAAAAATAACCAGTATCAATTTATTGCAATGATTACTTCATTTTAAGTTATTGTAACAATTTTTCATAATATATTAGGATATTAAAGCCTCTATTACAACCGAAAATTATAAGTTATTGAAACTAATTGTTATTGATACAATCAAGAAGAAAGTTGTCGTGATATTAATAGTCTTGGGATTTGAGATTCCAAAAGTGATAATATATTATGTTCATACCATAGTTGTGGGCAGAAATACTGGTCCTAAGTTTGGAAATGTTAGAAATTTCTAATGATTGGTGCATCTAAATTAGGGAAAAAAACTTTGTGATTACTATGAACATAGATTGAAAAATAGATTATAAAATAATTAATATTAGATTATTTTAATAATATATATTCGTTGCAATTTTATGTTTATCAATGCAATAGATTGTAAAATAATTGATATCAATTTATTATAATAATATCTTCATTGCAATTTCATGTTTATCACTGCAATAGATTGTAAAATAATTTATATCACATTATTGCAATGATAATTTTGTTGCAATAAGCTATTAGTTCATAATTTTCATTGTAATAGATTGCAAAAATAATAGGTATCAATTTATTGCAACAATTTTTTTATTTTAAATTATTGTAACAAATTTTTCTAATACATTACGATATTAAAGCCTCTATTGTAACAAAAAATTAGAAGTTATTGAAACTAATTGTTGCTGATGCAATCAAGTAACAAAAAATTAGAAGTTATTGAAACTAATTGTTGTTGATGCAATCAATAACAAAAAACAACTTTTTGGACACACTTTTTCCGACTTCAGTAGGGAACATAGCTTTTTGGACAAAGTTGGAGAGGATCGCAAAACCGGATTGAAGGCTTCCACCACCACCTTCACAGAAGGCTCTCCACTCATCAAGTACATAGTTTTGTCTATATTTGGTTGCTTTCTTTCCTTTATTTTGTGGCTACTTAGAGAACTAGTGAGAGTAGTTTTTATTGGTACTCACATCTAGATGAAGGTTTCCTAAACTATTGTGGACTGGAGTGTAGTGGCGGCTCCAGGAATTTTCTTGAGGAGGGTCATTAAGAAAGTTAAATTAAACAAATTTTAATAAAAAGAGAACTTGAATATATTTGAAGGGCCTCTCCCTAGCTAGAATACTACCAAAAAGTAAAGCCCATGAAATTTAGACGACAGGGCCCATTTACACAAAGCTTGGCCCCCAAGATTTGGTTATTACATCATTGAAAAAAAAAACAGCTTTTTGGACACACTTTTTCCGACTTCAATAGGGAACATAGCTTTTTGGACAAAGTTGGAGAGGATCGCAGAACCGGATTGAAGGCTTCCACCACCACCTTCATTGAAGGCTCTCCACTCATTAAGTACGTAGTCTTGTCTATATTTGGTTGCTTTCCTTCCTTTGTTTTGTGGCTACTTAGAGAACCAGTGAGAGTAGTTTTTATTGGTACTCACATCTAGATGAAGGTTTCCTGAACTTAATTTTGCATATTCATATATTATTAAAAAGTATTATCATATTTATTTTGTGTTAATTAAGCATTTTATATTTGGTTTTGGAATAATTTTGAATAATTCATTTTGAGCATAAAATATATTTTAATGCATGAATATGTCTTTTGTAAGAGAATGAAATTGATTCTATCAAGACTTATCAAGAAAGACATGAGCGTATTTGTGTAAAGAAGAAGTCTTACGTTATGATGAAGTTAAAGAAGGCCAGCCCAATTAAATTTGAGTCAATCTGGATCTAAAAATCAAAAGAAATTTGCACTAAATCTATCTCCACTCCAGATCAGGTTTTTTGTTTGCACAAGATTTATAATTTTCGGCATAACTTTCAACTCTGATACCAAATTGTATTGATTCAAGTTAGGTTGGAAATTCAACTCAAAGGGATATAAAGTTTTTGTTTATAAAAAATCTGAATTTTGACATTTAATTAGCCAAAAAATGCAGTTACGTGAAGCTTAAAAATCAAGATTTTTTTTCCAAACGGGAATTTTACTTGTAATAGGATTTCTTGACCTATTTTAAGGCTTTTTGGTCAAAATTTAAAGGGTGGCAGCCTTAGAAAACAAAAAAGGTTTTTTTGAAGTTTCTTTTTAATTTTTAGAGTTCACCTTGGTGTAATGGCTTGCTAGAAGCCTTGTTGAGGTAACCAGTGAAACCTAACCTTCTATTGGTATATTCTTAACAATAATTTTATGATTCTAATGTTTAAGTTCTTACGTTAGTTCTGTATAATTCTTTGATTTAGCGTAGACTTCAAACCCTTTAATCATTTAGAATTGCTTGCGAGTTAAAATACTAATTTTGTCTGGCATAAAATCAATCAAATTTATAAAACTGCTTAAGAAAATTAATTCTTGAGTTCTTATAGTTAAATCATTTGACTAACAACATTGAGTAGGAGATAGCCTCAAAGGGAACAATCTACTCATCCATTGCCCCTTTACAATCATTACACTATCATTCTCAGATTGCATATTAGTCTCTCAAAATTAGGTTCCTTCAGTCCTAGGGTGTAGTAAAGAGTCTGCTAGCGCTCATAAAGCTTGATAATAGTTTAATTTTGCATATTTATATTATTATTAAATATATTATTATATTTATTTTGTGTTAATTTATGTATTTTATATTGGTTTTGGAATAATGTTGAATATTTCATTTTGTGCTTAAAATGTGTTTTAATGCATGAATCTATCTTTTGTAGGTTAGTGAAATTGATTCTGGTAGACATATCAAGAAAGACATGAGCATATATGGGTAAGAAGAAGACTAATGAACTATATTTTTACGAGGGTCATAATGAAGTTAAAGAATGTCAACCCAATTAAATTTGAGTTCATCCGGAACCAGGAAAAAAAAATGCACTAAATCTAAGTACAATTCAGATCAAGTTTTCAGCCTGCGCAAGATTTAGTATTTTGGGCATAGCTTTTAGCTCCAATATTAGAATGCATTGATTCAATTTGGGTTGGAAAGTTAACTCAAAGGGATAGAAATTTTAAATATAAAAAAAAAAAAAAAAATTCAAATTCTGAGATTTAATTAACCAAAAAAAATCAGTTAATGGAGCTTAAAATCAAGATTTCTTTTTTCCCAAATGGGAATTCTACTTGCAATAGGATTTTTTGGCCTATTTTAAGGCCTTTTCGGTCAAAATTCAAGGGGTGACAACCTTAGGAAAAAAAAGTTTTTTTTAATGTTTCTTTTCAATTTATAGAGTTTACTTTGGTGCAATGACTTGCTAGAAGCCTTGCCAAGGTAATGGGTGAAACCTAGCCTTTTATTGGTATATTCTTAACAATACTTTTTTGATTCTAATGTTTAAGTTCTTGTGTGTGTGTGTGTGTGTGTGTTTTTTTTTTTTTTAATTATTTTATTGATTTACTTATTTTTAGAAAAGTGTTTAGTTCTATGTAATTCTTTGATTTAGTGTAAACTTCGAACCCATAAATCATTTAGAATTCCTTGTGAATTAAAACACTAGTTTTAACTTGCATAAAATCAATTAAATTTAGTTCTTATTGTTAAACATCCGACTAAGATTATATTTCGTATGAATTTAAGTTGGGTTATAAAATAAAAATTGCTAAGACTAGCAATAGATATATTGTGTGTAAATCACTAAACTTTAGTGTTTTAAAATATTATTGTTTCCCTTAATTTAATTTTTCTTTATCAACCCAATCATTTTTATTTTTTATTTTTTTTGTGATTTGTTAATTAACTCCTTTTCTCTGTGAATTTGACCAAGGACTTAATAGACTTCGCGTAGTTCTATCTCTTGTTTTACTTTATTTATTTTTAAATTCAAGTTTCTACTCTAAATGTGAACTAAACCTGTTAAAGGCAACTTTTAAAAGGGATTAAGATGTAAATTAGCCCCACTTACAACTTTCGGCTATATTTATGTACTCCATATAACAGAATCAATGGATAAAAAGGGATTAAAAAAATGGATAAAAAGGGGAAAAGATCAAAAGAATACTAGAGAAGAACAATATCCCAGTGCAAAAGAGTTAAAGAGGTCACATCCTGCATGACTCAAGACTCAAGAGTGACCTTGTAGGATTCTAAAAAAAAGGTAAAAAAAGAAGAAAAAGAAGTATGATCTAATAGATTGTCCATAATGTATCATATTCAATTGATCATATCCATGCTAAAAAGACTTACGTATGACATATGCTTTTTCATTAAAAAAAACTAAAATGTGTGTTATATGCCACCTCCCTATTGCTTTCTAGAAAGCCAAACCCAATCCTATTCTTATGCCCTATTATTTCCGCGTATGGATGGTGTACGCGTTTGTAATTGTACCTTTAATGCAGGGCCTCCTTTCCTTACCTTTCTCCTTGTTAATACGCAAAGAGGAGGGGCCAAGGTTTCATTTTCGAGATAATGATGAAATGTACCCATTCGAACACGGTTTGTGTTCAAAGTCTAGTTCTATTTGACATGTTAGGATGTGAACACGTATCTGTATCCTAACGTGTTCAATGCAATTAGACATTGGACATAAGCTCTTCCCTTCGTTTTTAACTTTTAATTTGTTGTTGTTTTTGAAACATAATTTAATGGTTACATGGCCAAATACCACTTTTGTTATTATTATTATTATTTTTTTTTTTTCCTTTTTGGATAGGAGGCCAAATACCCCTTGAACAGCTTAAATATTCAATTCTCCTAGCTCGTGTGGGATGGGCTAAATATATAGTCTCCACCGTATTGTTTTGGGTTCATTTGGAAACTGCCACATGACTTGTTGCATTGAAAGACCTGCTCTATAATTGGTTGTACGTGTCCTTCCCCAAAATAAATTTTGTATTTAATTTTGGTAGATAATTTTGTATATTGTGACAAACAAATAAATCTTGCAGGTGGTCTCCAAATTGAATTAATAAGTCACAACTAATCATAATTTTCTAATCCACCAAGAAAAAAGAGGGGTTGGGGGTTGGTTTGTAATCTAAATATTATTACAAAAGTGAAAGAAAGTTGTATTCTGAATTTATGTTACGTTGCCACACATGCCAATTTGTAAAGCTTTTATGCTAACCAGGTTTGGCACAAAATCTGAGCTAAAAAAGAGGTTTTTGGTAAAGCTTTTCAATCCTAGTCAAAAGACTCAAAACCAAACGAAACTCCACCCAATCCATATCACTCATGACTCAACACTAGATCATTATATATTGTAAACAAGGCAAAAGTCCTGTTTGTCACATCACATTGTACGTATTTAAATCGATTTTCACTCAGCAAGAAATAAGGAGAGAGAGGGAGTAAGGAAATTACTCTTTTATGCTTTTATGACTGTATTTCTTTTATTCATATTTAAAGAACTTCTAAGATGGAGATGGCATGCATCAAGTGATACAATTAATTAGGTGGGTTTTAGAATGGTGGAGTGATATCTTGCATGAGTTTGGATTGTGGATTAATTATGGAGTATTTGTTTTTAACATTTAGGTATTAGTTTATTTGCTTACGTGTATAGTTTTTTTAAAATTTCACATTTTTGTTATTTACAATAGTATTCAAATCTATAATATCCATTCCATAATTACTAGTACCATTAAGTCAATATATCAATTGATTTTTTCTTGTGTATACAAAATTCAAATCTAAATTTATAATTCGACCAAAAAAAGCTTATCCTCGACTCTAAATTTATAACCCATTTAGATTGAGGCAGAGGGAGAAAGAGTAGAATAGATTTGGCCCCAAAATTAGCCTATTTTGAACCAACTTTACTCTACTCTACTCCACTTCCCCTTCTTTCTCCTCAGTTCAAACATATCATTATAATTCAACCAAAAAAAAAGTTTTACCAATTAAACAAGTGGAACGTTTTATTATTTAAAGGTATTTGTTATTTGCTCCCAAAAAAAAAAAAAAAAAAAAAGTTGTTGAGACTTGAGAGATCAGGTGACCCCTCATGCAGGCCTAAGACGGCATGGATGATGTCTGCTAAAGGAATAGCCACCACAGTTAAC
This sequence comes from Quercus berberidifolia, assembly GCA_028535905.1. Lineage (NCBI taxonomy): Eukaryota > Viridiplantae > Streptophyta > Magnoliopsida > Fagales > Fagaceae > Quercus > Quercus berberidifolia. The sequence goes on along the minus strand of JAPQVW010000568.1, from coordinate 9,816 downwards.
GTGACATGTGATGACCAAAGGCGGCTCCAAATCATACACACACGAACACGGGCCATATGTTGGTTTACCAGTCTACTTCGCCGAGAAGGCTTAAAAATTCCCACTAGAAAACACCAAACCAAGATATGAATTCAATTAATACACCCTTTTGCTTTTGGTTTTGGTTTTGGGTTTGACTATAAACCAAATAAAAGTATCAGCGCTGATGTCCAATTTCGCTAAGCAAAAAGGTGGCTTTATTTTTCAACTATGCAATTACGTAAGCGTGTTTGGTTTTCTCCCATCTAGAACCTAGAAAATTATTTTAATATGCATCCATTTCTTTAATTTGAAATTTTCATATATACATAATATTAGCACTTTTAAACTTCATAGAGGGTTCAGTACAAAGTTATTATTTTTTGGAAAAAAAAAAATATTATATTAATAATAATGCACCTGATGCAATTGTAATAAATGGTTGAGATTGAGGGTTGGAAAAAGTAACTTTCAATTTCAAACACTAAATAAAAAAAAAGTTAAAAATATATAAAAAGTTAAGAATTAAAATTTTTGTGAAGGAAATGAGATTAATTACATGGTGCAATTGCATATTGCAATTACACCGGATTTCAATCTTAGATAAAATTATATTAACATCTTTTTTTTTTATCATTATTATCTTATATGAAATTTGATTATTTAATTAATCACACTATTTTGTACTTACATGAATATTCTAAAAAAAGTTAAAAGCATGACATAATTAATCTAATATCTCTTTCAAGTTTGAACTAAGAAACCAAATAATAAAAAAATGTCAAGTGCTGGAATACCACAAAAACCGCAGTTTATATATCATAATATCTCTGATCCTTTTTTTTTTCCTCGAAATTTTTTTCTTTACTTGAAGGAAGGGTTCCCTAAAAAAAACTTGAAGGATGGAAAAAAAAAAAAAAAGAAGAAGGTCAAAATCCTATAAATATAGTAATAAATTGGGTAATTTCTTGCCTTCTAGGCTAAAAGATTTCTAGAATCTAGATTCTAGATGCTAATTTGTATGTCTTCTAGTCTGACCTTTTGTCTTATGTACCAAATTAAGTTTGGTCTCTTCCATTAAATAAAAAGAAAAGAAAAGAAAAGAAAAGAAGTTGTTGTCCCAAAATAGAAAATACTTAAACAAGTCCCAAAAAAAAACATATAATGTATTTAGGCCGTTGTAGTCAAATGATATATCTATTCCATAATATATAATAGGCCCTATGTTGAGTTGAAATCCTCTGACCTATTAACGGTGTTCCATTTTATGCCCCATATATGGCTTAAACTAATTGTTACTATCTAACTATAGTTTACTTCCTAATTATAAAATATTTTTTATTTCACTTGTCAGAAATAAAGAGGAAAAAAAATGTTATAAATGTTAAATGATTGGTCCACGAAATGTTCAAATTAAAAGGCAATTTTAAAATGTCCTGAAAATGATTAGAAATTAAAATATGCTCAGTTATATACTTCGTGGAATTGAAAATTAGCCTTCGGTTTTTCATCTCATTTGAAATGATTTATTGTTAGTCCATATATTGTTATTTTTGGATTTTTATTTTTTTTATTTTTTTATACTACTAGTTATCAAGTTTTCTAGAAACACCTAGACACAAGGTTCTTTTTAGCGATAATTCAATTATTGGAGAAGAATGAATTTCAATTGTGGGTTTTTTTTTTTTTTTTGGATGAGAAGACTTGACTTTTATTCATTATTTGAAAAAGAGGAAACATCATGAATACATTGTGGGTGTTTTTGTTGGAACATTTAAAAAAAAAATAGTAATAATATTAGTTAAGTTATGAGACTCTCGTCCCACGCAAAGACTCCTAAATTCTGACCATAATAAAGTTTTTTTTTTGATTGGATGACCATAATAAGGTTAAAATTGTGATATACTTTATATAGGAGCATCATTACCTTTCCACTGCTCAAATCCAATTGAACTGAGCTTTCTGGTTTGCTTGCTGAGTTGATTTCGTCCCCCTTGGCAGCTTCTAACTGTTGCTAGCAATAATACTTCATGAATATTATACGAAGGAATCTCTCAACACCAATCGATAAAGGCATTAACAGTTGATCAAATTGAATTAGGTATTTAGAATGTCACCCACCAAAGAATCTGAACCCTATCAAATACCCTTTTTGCAGTTGTTTAAAACTTAACCCATAAGAAAAAAACTAGCAACAGAGAAAAATAAAATATGAATGATTCAGTAAGACAAAATGTTGCATGTGATCACATGATCCCAATCCATCAGTTCCACCATACCCGTTGATTGAAGAGAATTAATATTTAAATAACTAACACTAAAGGGTTAGTTAAAACTTATTTTATATGTAATTTTCTTTGATTGGATAGGAAAATTGATAAATTAATCAATAATCATCAAGCCCATTTTTATAAGATTCATCTAATAAACAGCCAATTCCTGCAGTTCTTTGAATCAGCTGCACCGTAGTCACATGCTAATACGTATTAAACAAAGAACCAAAAGTTTGTCTCTTAATGCTTTGATGGGCACGCATATAAACGTTAATTATATTTATATCAATAATATTAGGAAGGAGACAACTTTTAAAGTTTGTTAAATCGAGCATTAGTATTAGTATTAGGGGTGTAAGACTCCAAATGGCAATTTTAACGACACGCACTCAAATTGAGCTTTATGTGTATTGCTAAAAAATTTTAACAATTGTGAAAGTAAAAGTTTGTATTTATAGCAACTACCGTAGCATGATTGTATTTATTTAATATTCATTTTTATTCACACTTCCTCCTTCTCCTCTCTACTCTTTGACTCCCTCATTCTCTGTCTCCACGTTCTCTCCCTTTCTATTATTTTATCATGTTGTGTGTAAAAATAAAAAAAATTGAAAGTTAGGTGTATTGTTAAATAAGTTGGTAAAATACATAAAAATAAGTTTTTAAAGTGTAAAATAAGTTTTTTTTTTTATTTAAAAAAACCCAAATGTAAATGCTCGATTAATTGTGATTAGAACAATATAACTCTAATTATGAAAAATATATCATTCACAAAAAACTATATTATTAGTTTAAGGGCAAGATTTGGTCCCTCAGCCCAAAGGGTTAAAGGATTTAGGCCTAAAGAGCCCAATACAATGAATTTGTAAAGAACGGATTAGAAAACTAGGCTCTAATGAGTCAAACAACAATTATAGTTGGCCCATATGACAAGGAAGCAAGAATAAAATAATTTAATTCAAAGAAAATGTCATTGGCTCAATCCGAAGAGACCAGTTCTTGTAAATATCTCTTTTGAATTTGGTTACTAGTCTAATTCTTGTTCTTACAGTATTTTTCTCTTAATTCTCCGATCTCTTTCCCTCAAGGTCTTCTTTCTATTTTATACTATCTTCCTTCTTTCATCTCTACCCTCCACGTGTAAATTAGATTGCTGGTGTTGATCATTGTTCCATAAGCACCTTCCTGAAGCCTTTAGGAGTAGCTGTAAGGCTGAAAATTACTGTTCAAGTATCACTTCCTCATTAATGCGGCCAGAAAGTTAGCTATAAAGCATTCAATACTGTGGTAACAGTTTTCTCTTAAATATTTCATAACTTTCTTTTGTCCTGTGCTTTCGTGATGTATATCTTTATCAATGGAATTTCCTAGAACATTGCTTTTAGATGGCAGACCGCACCTTTTGACCTCTGCTTTGTTCAGCCGAGGAAGTATCCCTCCTCGGACCACCTTCTTGGACCATCATGACTAGACCCATTTCTTTATTCATTAATGCCAACCTTCATAATAACATTTACTTGTCCTCGGACTACCAAGCGTCCTCGGACCAGACCCCTGACCCAATATATACTACTGGGTCTATCATCCCTACAATTAGTTATGAAAAATGTTAATATATCTTACTTATTCTATTATATCCCAAAAAATAAAATAATAGTACTAATATATGTGTGTATGTGTGTGTGTGTGTGTGTGTGTGTGTGTGTGGGGGGTGGGGGGGGGGGGGGGGGGGGGGGGTAATTTAGGTATTTTACGTTACTCTATGATGAAGAGGAAGATAGATGCCACTATTTGACCAATAAATTCAGCGTGTTATAAAGTTCCAAAGTCTTTGTCATCCCTCTGAAGTAGACAAGTCTAGTCAAAACATTACGCCTTAGCCTGCACCTTCCGCGCCTTACAAAACTTGTCCATTAAGCCTTTAAGCCTCCAAAAACTTACCCATATGGTTCCTTCCTCTTTTTAAGCGTTCTCTAGTTTTTTTTTTAAGCGTCTCTAGTTGGGGTACCTTCTTAAAGACTTTTCGCTATTATAGTTCACTATATCTTTATCTTTAATTTAATACCTTGTGCATATATATATATATATATATATATATATAACCCTCAAATTCAATCCTCCGAAAACAAACAATTAGAGAGACATGGGTTTTTCAAAGGATGAGAAATCAAAAAGGCTTTTGAGGGCTGTGAAGACTTTGTTTTTCTTGATCACCATGCTGATTTCTCTGCTGCTTTTCTCAGCGCCGGTTCTTTTGGTTATAGCGGATACACTTCTTCCTTCTGCGCTTCTCTCTGCTTCTCTTTCTCCGTCTTCTCTTTCTCTACAAACTCTCTCTTCCCACCTCCAAAACTATGACTTTCGGTACTCTCTCATAGATATACCCCTCATTTCCATTCTAAGATCGGCCATCATAATATGTAAGTGTTCGATATTTTTGTACCCTTTTGGCTTTCTAAACCAAAACAACATGCTTAATTACAGTTTAGAATTTAGATTTATGTTGTTTTTATCTATGTGTTTGCAGGTGTTTATAGCTTGTGCGATGGGCCAAGGCTTTCACGAGGGCCATATTTGGGGATTACAACGATGTGTTCACTTCTGTCTTTAATGTTTGTTTCGTTGAAAGCTTCAGTTGTGTTTGCTGGCAAGGATAGAGGTGGCTATGTTAGGGCCACGGAAATAGCTTTGTTCATATGCTCTCTGGCTCTTGCTGTTGGGCATATTGTTGTGGCATATAGAACAAGTTGCAGAGAGAGACGGAAGCTTTTGGTTTACAAAATTGACATTGAAGCTGTAAGTCCTCTCTCTCTCTCTCTCTCTCTCTTTTTCTTTGTTACCAAGGCACATTTCTCTCTCTACAAGACTATTTTTTTTTAAAATAATAATAGAATATATCTAGGACACAATATTTTTCACCATTTTTTTTTTCATAATTAATAACTAATATCATTTTTAGGTTTTACCTCAATCCACCAATAACATTATTAATTATTTATTATCAATCACACCAAAACCAAATAGTATCTGTAAAAAATATGGTTTCTTATTGATAATAATTTGCCATAATTAGAGGCTAGAAATGTGATGAGGGAAAAATTATTAGGTCCTCTCAGAATATCATAAATGCATAATTTTTCCTCTCACATAAAGAGCAGGTTCTACTATGAATTTAATTAGTGAAACCTACTATTCATGTGAGAGGAGGAAATACATATTTATAATATTTCGAGAGTATACAATAATTTTCCGTGATGAGAAAGTCATATACGGCTGAATGCCTCGTTAAGGGTTCAAGTTTTTGTTCCGTTTTTTATTTGGGTGATGTGGATGGTGAGTTGGCTGGTCCCACAGTTGCACACTTAAGGAAATTTTATTTTAGTCATTTACTAGATGAGTTGAATTTTCATTCTTCTGGAAGGTCAAGATAATGATGTGAATTCAAGAAGATCTTATACGCCTAAGTTTTTGAACCGTTCAAATTATAATTCTTTGGAATTTTCATGGTTGCTCATTTTCGTTGAAATTGATATCTTTGGTTTGGTATAATTATTTCCTTTTTTTTTTTTTGCTCTGCTATCTATTCCTTGATTTGCTCGATTTTGTTTCATTGAATATTTACTTGATCCCCTTTTCCCCTATATGTGCTCAACTTTTTTTTTTGTTTCCAATCTTTTAGGTACTTATCTCCAAAAAAAAAAAAAAAAAAAAAAAAAATCTTTTTGGTATTCTCTCCTTCTATATATCATATTCAGAGTTGATTTATTTGATTTTCTCCAGTTGTTGATGTGCTTGATTATCACGTTTTTTTTTTCTTTTGTGTTTCCTTAAAATTATAGTGATTACCACGTTTTCTGAGTGCCTCTGCAGTCAGCTTTGAAAAGTGTAAAAATGACAAGAATATTTAATTTCGTAATAAACACAATTGACAAATGATATTATATATGAGAAGTGTCAAATGTAAAAACTTGTTCATATAATATAGACAAATAATTAGAATTTACAGTAGAGAAAAATAAGCACTGTCGTTGAAAAATAGATGAAGTGATATTCATTTCATTGACTTTTCTGTCCAGTCGCATTGTCAATGCTCAAAACTCTCAACTGTTCAGGGAATCCTAATTCCTAACCAGTTTCTTGGGTAGCCGCCCTACGCGATGGTCATCATCACTTACATCTATTTTGACCATCTTTCATTTGAAAGTTGAAACTGCGCCGTTTTAAAAAACAAAAAAACAAAATATGGAATATCATTGTTGAACTTGAACTTACCTATATTATTTATTTGAGAATCTTTACCAATAATATCATTTCTTCAATCATCACATTGGGCTTGATGTATGGTGCAACGACCTTGGTATATGTGAAAATGTTTTTTCTTTAATTACAATTTGTTTGCGGCAATTTTTTTTTCTTTTTTCCATTTTGTGTGTGTGTTTTTTTTTTTAAGTATATTAATGAAAATAAACTTTTTCAAATGAACACTTAGAAACGGTATCTTTTTTCTTTTTAATTTATTGATAAGTAATAGATAATAAAGTCCAATCAATTTGTCATCCCCAGGTTACTGGATTCAAATGTGTGCCATTTGTTCATCATGTATTCGTATTTTGCACAGCCGACCATTAGTCCAATTTCCCAAATAAGTATGCATAATTTTGCTGATTAGTCAAATAACTAATTGGACCATAATAATAAAATGAAAAAAAAAAGTTCCTACGAAAGTACTAAGTTATATAGTAACATGTAATTTGAGCCCAAAAAAAGAAAGTTATAATAATTAATAACATGTTATGGCATGTGCGCAGGTCTCAGCTTGCAAGAATGGGTTTCCAAGGTATCAAAAGATTTTACAAGAACAATACGTACAATGAAAGAAAATTAATTTTTTCTTTTGTATATGTACCCCTAGTCAGATTCAAACTCGTGAGATTTCAGGTAAATGTTTTTTTTAAATTGTTCAATGGTGGTTTTGTATGCTTTCTAAACTAAATTTTGGTCATTACCCATGTGCTTGCACTCATTATTCTATTGAATTCTCCAACATCTACTAATTAACTAAAGCCACGCCTATCTTTGTTTACAGGTTTTATCGAAGAAAATCAGTTTCCTAGAGATCGAAGTAGAAACTAACGGTTGGCTAGAGAGAAGTAAAATTCTGTTTCAAAGGTTTAGAATTCACTTTAGAGACTAGAGCTCAGGCTATGATTTCGGTGTATGCCTAAGTTTTGTTTGTCTCCTCTCCTTTGGAGTTGTACAGTCGATATTTGTATATAAAAAGGTGAATGGATCAAGGAAGTAGCCAAAGGCTTCTTTCAAGAACTGTGCAATAGAAGTATTGCCATCTTTCTTTCAAACCATCTTCTTGTGTGAAATGAGAATAGTTAAAAGAGTAGGTAAGTTCACTGCTTTTGTGTGATCCCCCCAAAATGAAAGGTGTGGATTTGATTGGATTGAATTGTATATTTGTGTATTGTACGAGTATGTGTTGAATATCTCGTTGGGTGTTTATTAAGTGAATCTTGGATATATAATTAACAATTATGAAAAGTCCAAATTTTAACTTGACTAGCCCTTATCCTTTTAAGATATAAAGTGCAAATGCAGTTGACCTCTTTCTCGGATCATTATAGAAGGTATAACCATCATAGTCATATACTAAATATTCCAAATGCACCCAATTCGAGCAAGCGTAGGCATCTGTTTCAAAGTTGAAACACAATGGAGGCTTGGGTTGAAAGTGAAGCTAGACTCATCTCTACCATCTTTGATAACAAACCCTATCATTTATATTTTGCATATGCTTCCAAGGCATTACCTATTTAAATTATTCACTACTTCTATCATTTCTTATCCTCATAACTCGCGCCTCTGTGCATGCGTGCACACGCATGCACGTGTGCACATTTATATTATATGAAGAGAGAGAGAGAGAGAGAGAGAGAGAGAGAGAGAGAGAGAGAGAGAGAGAGAGAGAAAATACTAAAAGAAAAGAACAAATTGTCACAATTAAATATATGAATGCAGTTAACATACATGTGTGTGCGCATTCGTATGCGCAGTACATACACACAAACTAGAAGAAAATAACAAACTATCACAACTGAATATACTAAATGCAGTTAACATACACGTGTGTGCGCGTTCATATGCGCAATATATACACACAAATGGATAGAGTTTGTGTATTTGTCACCTTCATGCCATGGTATGCACAAATTAACCCTTTGTAATCATGGTTGAGTTAAACTTGGTGGTGCAGTGGTGCCACTCAAATTTAACTTGTAGAATTTAGATTGGAGATAAAGTTTTTAATTGCCTTGTTCTGATTCAATTATCAACATGAGCGGAGGTGGTATTTTACATCATAGAAATAATATAACACCCCACTCATGTAGGAGTGGTTCACCACATAGGGGTGGGGTGTTATATATGCCCATGGTCAAACTTTCATATGAAAAAAAATTCAAATGCAAGTACAAATGGTGCTTTACGGCTTTTATTGTTGGTCAGGAGATTGACATGTACCGTTGGCTCTCTGGAATTACATAAAATTTTACAGTGATCAGTTCACTCAAATTGTTTTTTTTTTTTTTTTTTTTTTCCTTTCATACCGATTATCTATAGCTTTTCTGTTGGTGTTAGTTGACCGAGACAATAGACTAGAAATACAATTAGATGTATTATTTCATTGACATAGTTTCCACTTCTTAGTACTACTCCTGCAGTATACGCAAAACTCTCCCAGTCTCATTTGATAAACCTATCGCCAGTGGAGACTCGAGAACCTATTCTGTATTGAGTCTATTGACAGCCAGTTCATATTAATCCATCTCCATAGTACTCTAAATATAGGAATCATCCTTTTTTTGAGTGCTCATTTGCTAGTTGAATTTGGCTGCAAATGCTAAACCCTGTTTAATAATCTTTTTTTTTTTTTTTCTTTTTTGTTCTGAGAAAAACCCTGTTTAATAACCTAAAGTGGGAAGATGATATTCATTAGGAAACCAAAAAGCTTCAAGGAAAGTCAATTTACATTCCATTTAAGCAAGGTGTGGCTTGGGCTACAGTTTACTACATATGGTTTGTAAACAAATGCCATGCTACAAGTGAGAAGTAGAATTGTTGTTTGGAGTTTTTTGAAATACGTGTGGGTAAAAAAGTGTGTGAAAAAATGCGTAATATTGCTTAAAATATGAAAATGTGAGTTTGAACTCACTCACCAAACAGGCCTTAAAGAAGCTATTTTTCGAGCCATAATCAAGGATGTAAGAGCAAAATTGGCGTGCTGTAACAAGGTTAAATATTTGGCAAAACAGAGTTTTATGTGGGAGCTTTGCAGCTTAATAGTTGCTTTGTATTATTTTGCTTATAATCTTTACCTAGGTTTGTCAACAAAAAACAACCAAAAAATAAAGGGAAGGGCAAAGACACAATAACACTAGGAAATTGTCTAGGAAATGATCTTCCTACAAAGAAGAAAAGGAAAAATAGAAAGAGATCTTCCATAAAAAAAATTTAAAAT
>JAPQVW010000567.1:0-12500 GCA_028535905.1 Quercus berberidifolia | reverse complement strand
AAAAAGGAAGGTAAAGGACAAAAAACGATTTTTGTTTTTTAACAGTTTTGGGGAATGGAAGCGGAACTGCCTTTTGGTTATCCCCGAAAACGGCTTTCCTTTTTTGAACCCCTTTTAAAAGAAACTCGAAAAAAAAAAATTTCAAATTGAAACAAAAGTGCTTTCTAGTTATAAAAGTTTTAAAAGAGAAAGAACCAAATTTTTTTCTAAATGTAGCAAAAGAAACAAAAAAATGGGTCATCAAAGTCATTATATTTCTAAAAAAAAATAAGAAAAGAATTCTCAAAAATAAATCTATTATTATTATTTGGATTGAAAAAAATAGAAATATATGAATTGAGTGAAACTCAAAAAGAAAAAAATTCAACAATTCCATAATCAAATGAGTCCACGAATCGTCCATTAAAATTCGATATATGGATTGGGAAACTTATTCATTGACAGAAAAAAAAAAATGTAAAGATCTGATGAATAGAACAAACACAATCATAAATAAAATAAAAACAATTAAAAAAGACAAGAGAAGAAGATTTATAACTGCAGAGAGAAATATTAACCCTAACAAAATAAGTTATGACGAGAAAGGATTAGAATCACCAAAAAATATTTGGCAGATATTAAAACGAAAAAATCTTCGATTACTTCGTAAATCACATTATTTTGTAAAATTATTTTTTGAAAAGCTATACATGGATATCCTTGTATGTATCATTAATATACCTAGAATCAATGCACAGCTCTTTCTTGAATTAACAAAAAAAGTTATTAATAAATACATTTACAATAATGAAGCAAATCGGGAAAGAATTGATAAAACAAATCAAAGTATATTTATCTTTAGTTCGACTATAAAAAAGTCACTTTGTATTATTTAAAAAAAATGCAAAGATTTTTTGGGGACTTATCTTACTTGTCACAAGCATATGTATTTTATAAATTATCGCAAACCCCAGTCAATAACCTAGATAAGTTAAGATCCGTCTTTAAATATTCTTAAGAATGAAATAAGGGAGTATTTTGTTGGAACGCAAGGAATATTTGATTCTGAATTCAGACATAAAAAATCTCCAAATTATGGAATTAATGAATGGAAAAACTGGCTAAAGGGTCATTATCAATATCAATACGATTTATCTCAGATTAAATGGTCTAGATTAGTAACACAAAAATGGCGAACTAGGTTCAACCATATGACTAAAAATAAAGATCTCAATAAATGTGAGTCATATGAATATGAAAAAACCCAATTTATTCATTACGAAAAAGCAAAAGATTTTGAAATAGAACCATTACCAAATCAAAAACAATATAAATATGATCTTTTATCGTATAAATCTATTAATTATGAAAATAAGAGAGATTCATATATTTATGGATTGCCATTACAAGTAAATAATAACCAAGAGATTTCTTATAATTACAATACGCCTAAACGCAAATTATTTGATATGCTGGGAGGTATCCTTATCCATAATTCTCTCGTCGAAGATGATAATCTAGATATAGAAAAAAATTCAGATAGAAAATATTTGGATTGGAAAATCCTCCATTTTTGTCTTAGAAAGAAGATCAATATTAAGGCCTGGGTCGATATTGATAACGTTACCAACAGGAATAAAAATACTAAGACTGGGTTTAATAATTGTCAAATAATCGATAAAATTGATAAGAAAGGCCTTTTTTATCTGACGATTCATCAAGATCAGAAAATTAACCCATCCAATCAACAAGGTTTTTTCTTTGATTGGATGGGAATGAATGAAGAAATACTAAGTCATCCCATATCGAATCTAGAACTTTGGTTTTTCCCAGAATTTGTGATACTTTATAATACATATAAGATTAAACCATGGGTCATACCAATAAAATTACTTTTTTTTAATTTTAATGTAAACGAAAATGTTACTAAACAGAAAAGCATCACTGGAAATAAAAAAAGTTTTACATTATCGAATGAAAAAACTCTTGAATTAGAAAATAGAAATCAAATAGAAAAAGAATTCGCGGACCAAGTGGATCCTGAAGCGTCTCTCTCAAACCAAGAAAAAGATGTTGAAGAAGATTCTAGGGGATTAGACATAAAAAAACGTAGAAACAAAAAGCAATACAAGACTAACACGGAAACAGAACTTGAGTTATTCCTAAAAAGGTATTTTCATTTTCAATTGAGATGGGATGATTCTTTAAATCAAAAAATAATCAATAACATCAAAGTATATTGTCTCCTGCTTAGACTGAAAAATCCAAGAGAAATTGCTATATCCGCTATTCAAAGGGAAGAAATGAGTCTGGATATTCTGATGGTCCGGAAGGGTTTAACTTTTACAGAATTGATGAAAAAGGGAATATTGATTATCGAACCAGTACGTCTGTCTGTAAAAACGGATGGACAATTTTTTATATATCAAACCATAGGTATCTCATTGGTTCATAAGAGTAAGCAGCAGCAAAGTCATCAAAGATACCTAGAAAAAAGCCCGGCCTGTCTTCATAAGAATAAGAAGGATTTTGATGAATCCATTGCACTACATAAAAAAATGACTGGAAATAGAGACAAAAATAATTATGATTTTATTTTTCCTGAAAAAATTTTATCCCCAAGGCGTCGTAGAGAATTGAGAATTCGAATTTGTTTCCATTCGGGGAATGGAAACGGTATACATAGAAATACGGTATTTTGCAATGTAAATAAGTTAAAAAATTGCAATTGCGATCAAGTTTTGAATAAAAGAAAAGAGCTTTATAGAGATAAAAATAAACTAATTAAATTAAAGTTCTTTCTTTGGCCCAATTATCGATTAGAAGATTTATCTTGTATGAATCGCTATTGGTTTGATACCAATAATGGTAGTCGTTTCAGTCTGATAAGGATTCAGATATATCCGCTATTGAAAATTCATTAATGGTACATTTTGACTCGATTCCCGTACCATAGCGAGTATATGAAGACAAAGAAATAAACACCCCCATTATCTTATTATCTTACACATCATTCTGATACAGGATACTTAATTTAATGACGCGTTGAATTATATTAATATTTATTCGATCTAGAAATGAATCAACAAAGTCATCTTATTTATTTTCAGGTCTAATTTTTTTTTTTATTTTTTGTGAGTGGAAAAATAGACCATACTTTGTGTATAGTATATCCTATCCGAATACAATTTTAAAATTGGATTGATTATTGATTATTGACTACTAAAATAAGTAAGTTTGTTTGACAAAATTAAGACTTCTTAACGAAATTAAGAATTATTGTGTATAGCAAATTAAAATGAGTGTAATTATTATTACTGATCAATAAATATATGGATAAAAATATCTAAAAAAAAAGAGAGAGGGGCGATTCATTTTTATGGTACAAAACTCATTCATCTCGCTTATTTCGCAAGAAGAAAAAGAAGAAAACAGGGGATCTGTTGAATTTCAAGTATTTAGTTGGACCAATAAAATAAGAAGACTTACTTCACATTTGGAATTGCACAGAAAAGACTATTCCTCTCAAAGAGGTCTACGTAAAATTCTGGGAAAACGTCAACGATTGCTGTCTTATTTGTCAAAGAAAAAGAGAGTACTTTATAAATACTTAATAAATCAGTTGGGTATTCGAGAATCAAAAACTCGTTAATTTTAAGAGTCATTTTGAACTATTTGCTTTATTAGATCTTGAATTTTGATAAACTGTTTTTCGTTTTACGCAATTCGTAGAAGAATGAATCGAGGAAAAACTTATGAATATACCAGTTACAAGAAAGGATCTCATGATAGTCAATATGGGCCCCCACACACCCGTCAATGCATGGTGTTCTTCGACTCGTCGTTACTCTGGACGGCGAAGATGTTATTGACTGTGAACCAATATTGGGTTATTTACACAGAGGGATGGAAAAAATTGCGGAAAACCGAACTATTATACAATATCTGCCTTATGTAACCCGTTGGGATTATTTAGCTACTATGTTCACAGAAGCAATAACTGTAAATGGGCCAGAACGGCTAGGAAATATTCAAGTACCGAAAAGAGCTAGTTATATCAGAGTAATTATGTTGGAATTGAGTCGTATAGCTTCTCATTTGTTATGGCTCGGCCCTTTCATGGCAGATATTGGTGCACAGACTCCTTTCTTCTATATTTTCAGAGAAAGAGAATTAGTATATGATCTATTCGAAGCTGCTACGGGTATGAGAATGATGCATAATTATTTTCGTATCGGAGGAGTGGCGGCTGATCTACCTTATGGATGGATAGATAAATGTTTGGATTTCTGCGATTATTTTTTAACAGGAGTTACTGAATATCAAAAACTTATTACAAGAAATCCTATTTTTTTAGAACGAGTTGAGGGCGTAGGCATTATTGGTAGAGACGAAGTAATAAATTGGGGTTTATCAGGACCAATGCTGCGAGCGTCCGGAATACAATGGGATCTTCGTAAAATTGATCATTATGAGTGTTACGACGAATTTGATTGGGAAGTACAATGGCAAAAAGAAGGGGATTCATTAGCTCGTTATTTAGTCCGAATTGGCGAAATGGCAGAATCCATCAAAATTATTCAACAGGCGCTGGAAGGAATTCCGGGGGGGCCCTACGAGAATTTAGAAATACGATACTTTGATAGAAAAAGGTATCCAGAATGGCATGATTTTGAATATCGATTCATTAGTAAAAAACCCTCCCCCACTTTTGAAAATTGCCGAAACAAGAACTTTATGTGAGAGTCGAAGCCCCTAAAGGGGAATTGGGAATTTTTCTGATAGGGGATCAGAGTGGTTTTCCTTGGAGATGGAAAATTCGACCACCTGGTTTTATCAATTTGCAAATTCTTCCTCAGTTAGTTAAAAGAATGAAATTGGCTGATATTATGACAATACTAGGTAGCATAGATATCATTATGGGAGAAGTTGATCGTTGAAATGATAATTGATATAAGGGAAGTACAAGATATCAATTCTTTTTACAGAGTGGAATCTTTAAAAGGGGTCTATGGAATTATATGGGTGCTTGTCCCTATTTTTACTCTTGTATTAGGAATCACAATAGGCGTACTAGTAATTGTATGGTTAGAAAGAGAAATATCCGCAGGGCTACAACAACGTATTGGACCCGAATATTCCGGTCCCTTAGGAGTTCTTCAAGCTCTAGCAGATGGGACAAAATTACTTTTCAAAGAAAATATTCTTCCATCTAGAGGAGATACTCGGTTATTCAGTATCGGACCATCCATAGCAGTTATAGCAATTCTACTAAGTTATTCAGTAATTCCTTTTGACTATCACCTTGTTTTAGCCGATCTCAATATCGGGGTTTTTTTGTGGATTGCGGTTTCAAGTATTGCTCCCATTGGACTTCTTATCTCAGGATATGGCTCAAACAATAAATATTCCTTTTTAGGTGGTCTACGAGCTGCTGCTCAATCGATTAGTTATGAAATACCATTAACTCTATGTGTATTAGCAATATCTCTACGTGCGATTCGTTGAAAGATAAATTTTTCCCTATTTTATTTCTTTCTAGTCTTTATAGAAAAAGGGTTAGAACGAATTGAATAGATATCCTCATCTTTTTATTCATTATTCGGATTAATGAATTAAATTAGATAGTTATATGAGTGAAAGAAAACAGCTATATAATTATAATATATTATATATTCGCAGTAAAATTCTTGAGTCTCGTCTTCAATGTATAAGAAGAATTAAAAAAAGGTTGAGCGTAAATAAACAGAAGAAGAAGAGCCCATTTACCCCAAGATTGGTTGATTAGTCATGTCATCCTAGCTTGAAGCGGGTTCAAAGAATCAACCGTATTACGTTTTCACTAGTGTTTGTTACCATAAAGCGGGGGGTTAGCAAAAATGAGTGGATGGTTAGAAATGCCAAATTACGCAAAGGATTAGTAATAGAGATTGTGTCATTTATCCCCAAGGATATTTACACATAATATAAAAAGAATACGGATTGGGGCTTTAAGTTAGTAGAAATAATCAGGCCGTACTCCCCACGATTCCTATCCAGAGTATACTCCTATCCACCGATTAAATAAATAACTGTCGGAAACGAAATAATCCTTTATTCAGTAAGCCCCCCCCCTTTTTTTTTTTCAGAAAAGAAAGAAGAATAGGAACGAAAAAAAAATAGAAAGAATACAATTTCTTTTTTTTTTCTTTTTTTTTTCAAAATTGAAAACGACGGGTTATTGATATTTCTACAAGCAGTATTTTATTAAAGACTCAAAGTTATTACTCAGCAAATAATTATTTCTTAATTATTAATTAAATAAAGGATAAGATCAATTCAGACGTCGTTTTTTTAGTTATTATAGAACATACAGAATTTAAGTGGTCGAATTCGGGGCCGTTTACTCGATTTTGAACCCATTTATCTTATAAATCAAAATAAATAATACGGACTCGGTCCTTAGATTTATTTATGGCCGTAAAGGAGCCGTATGAAGCGAAAATCTCATGTATGGTTCTGTAATAGCGACGATAACAGTGAAGTTATCGCCGACTATGATTATCTAATAGTTTAAGTACAGTTGATATTGTTGAGGCTCAATCAAAATATGGTTTTTGGGGTTGGAATTTGTGGCGTCAACCTATAGGGTTTATCGTTTTTCTAATCTCTTCCCTAGCAGAATGTGAGAGATTACCTTTTGATTTACCGGAAGCGGAAGAAGAATTAGTAGCGGGTTATCAAACCGAATATTCGGGTATCAAATTTGGTTTATTTTATGTTGCTTCCTATCTAAACCTATTAATTTCTTCATTATTTGTAACAGTTTTGTACTTGGGCGGTTGGAATATCTCTATTCCATACATATTCGTTGCCGAGCTTTTTGAAATAAATAAAGCACGTGAGGTCTTTGGAACGACAATTGGTATCTTTATTACATTAGCCAAAACTTATTTGTTCTTGTTCATTCCTATCACAACAAGATGGACTTTACCTAGGCTAAGAATGGACCAACTATTAAATCTGGGATGGAAATTTCTTTTACCTATTTCTCTCGGCAATCTGTTATTAACAACCTCTTTCCAACTCAGTTCGCTGTAAGGGAATACTTTATTCTATATTTATGGCTTGCCTCAAACAAGAGAAAGAAACAAACATAAAGATTTTCATAGATATTTACGATATGTTCCCTATGGTAACCAGGGTTATGGATTATGGTCAACAAACAGTACGAGTTGCAAGATATATTGGTCAAAGTTTCATGATTACCCTATCCCATGCAAATCGTTTACCTGTAACTATTCAATATCCTTATGAAAAATTAATCACATCAGAACGTTTCCGCGGTCGAATACACTTCGAGTTTGATAAATGCATTGCTTGTGAAGTATGTGTTCGTGTATGCCCTATGGATCTACCTGTTGTTGATTGGGAACTGGAAACTAATATTCGAAAGAAACGTTTGCTTAATTACAGTATTGATTTCGGAATCTGTATATTTTGTGGTAACTGCGTTGAGTATTGTCCAACAAATTGTTTATCCATGACTGAAGAATATGAGCTTTCTACTTATGATCGTCACGAATTGAATTATAATCAAATTGCCTTGGGTCGTTTACCGATGTCAGTAATTGACGATTATACAATTCGAACAATTTTAAATTCACCTAAAATAAAATAAAAAAAAAAAGAAGTAAATCCTTTGATTAAAGATAAAGAAATGGTAATTTCAAATTAAAATTAGGAAGGGTCCTTTTTCTTTTGCTCGAAAGGAATGCGGTTTCTTTCGTTTATTTTGTTTAGTCACTAATTAAAAAAAAACTATTGAGGGGTTGGTTCGTGCTTCAATTTGGATTGAAAATATATGACTCTATCTCGAATTATTTCAAAATAGAAATATCTAGTCTAAAACTACCCTTTAAGATAAAAAATGATATTATCATTATATTAGTCCAATAGCTGTACCTACATCAATTCACATTCTTTAGGATTTAATTCAATTAAAAACTTTTCATAAAAAAATGTTCCTGGTGGGGTCAATAAGGTCATGAAAAAAATTTCGATTTATTTATCTCTTTACATATAATGGGTTTGCCTGGACCGATACATGATTTTTCTTTTAGTATTTTTGGGGTCAGGTCTTATATTAGGAGGTATAGGAGTCGTATTACTTACCAACACAATTTATTCTGCCTTTTCGTTGGGACTGGTTCTTGTTTGTATATCCTTATTCTATATTCTATCAAATTCCCATTTGGTAGCTGCCGCACAGCTACTTATTTACGTGGGAGCTATAAATGTTTTAATCATATTTGCTGTGATGTTTATGAATGGTTCAGAATATTACAAAGATTTGAATCTTTGGACTGTTGGGGATGGGGTTACTTTGCTGATTTGTACAATTCTTTTTTGTCTATTAATGGCTACTATTTCAGATACGTCATGGTACGGGATTATTTGGACTACCAGATCAAACCAGATTATAGAGCAGGATTTGATAAGTAACAGTCAACAAATTGGAATTCATTTATCAACAGATTTTTTCCTTCCATTTGAACTCATTTCGATAATTCTTTTAGCTGCTTTAATAGGCGCAATTGCTGTGGCTCGTCAATAATAAATCTTTCGAACTATTAATATTAATATAATAAGAAAAGTATTAATATAATAAGAAAAGTCCAAATTTAACTTTGTTCTATGTTATCACATCACTTTCCCCCCACTTCCATTTTATTTGAAGATTTTTTGTCTAAAAATGAAATTCTTTTATTCGATATATTACCAATACTAAAATATTCCCTTGTTCCATACTTTTTGATATTATAATTAATTGAACCCATTAAATTGTTTTTATCTTGAAATGAATCGAAATTGATAAGGAGTTGTTCAATGATGCTCGAACATGTACTTGTTGTGAGTGCCTATTTATTTTCTATCGGTATCTATGGCTTGATCACAAGTCGAAATATG
Source organism: Quercus berberidifolia (assembly GCA_028535905.1). Lineage (NCBI taxonomy): Eukaryota > Viridiplantae > Streptophyta > Magnoliopsida > Fagales > Fagaceae > Quercus > Quercus berberidifolia. The sequence continues at coordinate 3,572 of JAPQVW010000567.1, read as the reverse complement.
GTTAGAGCCCTTATGTGTCTTGAACTTATACTAAATGCAGTTAATATAAATTTTGTAACATTTTCTGATTTTTTTGATAGTCGCCAATTAAAAGGAAATATTTTTTCAATTTTTGTTATAGCTATTGCAGCCGCTGAAGCAGCTATTGGACCAGCCATTGTTTCCTCAATTTATCGTAACAGAAAATCAACTCGTATCAATCAATCGAATTTGTTGAATAAGTAGTATTAATCATAGAAATTATACTATTTATTTATATTTATCAAGGCGAATTATATTTATTATCGTGGATGATACATAATATATTGATCGTGTTTACAAAAAATGTAAGAAATCAAAGCATCTTGGCCCTCTAGCATGAATCGATTCAGAAGCAGATTGATTAGAAAATTCTGGTAAATCATTGATTCATCTGGTGTCTAATGTTAATGTATAATTCATTTTCTACTAGATCGAAAATTTATGATGTTCAAAAAATTATATATCCAATGTCACATTCAGTAAAGATTTATGATACGTGTATAGGGTGTACTCAATGTGTCAGAGCTTGTCCCACAGATGTATTAGAAATGATACCTTGGGACGGATGTAAAGCTAAGCAAATTGCTTCTGCTCCAAGAACAGAGGACTGTGTTGGTTGTAAGAGATGCGAATCCGCCTGTCCAACGGATTTCTTGAGTGTTCGAGTTTATTTATGGCATGAAACAACTCGAAGCATGGGCCTCGCTTATTGATACGGTCCAAAAGCCCCACCTGAATACATTTCGTTTTTTTTTACCGACAAAAGAATCCGTGCTCGAAAACAAAAAATATATATATATTTTGTTTTCGAGCACGGATTCTTCTGGTCCAAGTGTATCTTGTTTTTACTACGAATTATTTTCCTTGGTTAACAATAGTTGCCGTTTTACCAATATTCGGGGGTTCCTTAATTTTCTTTCTCCCTCATAAAGGGAATAAGGTAATTAGGCTCTATACTCTATTTATATGCATCATAGAACTCCTTCTAACAACTTATGCATTCTATTATTATTTCCAATTGGATGATCCATTAATGCAACTCACGGAGGATTCTAAATGGATCGATTTTTTTGATTTTTACTGGAGATTGGGAATAGATGGACTTTCCATAGGACCCATTTTACTGACAGGGTTTATAACCACTTTAGCTACTTTAGCGGCTTGGCCGGTTACTCGAGATTCCCGATTATTCCATTTCCTGATGTTAGCAATGTATAGCGGCCAAATAGGATTATTTTCTTCTCGAGACCTTTTACTTTTTTTCATCATGTGGGAATTAGAATTAATTCCCGTTTATCTACTTATATCCGTGTGGGGGGGGAAGAAACGCTTGTATTCAGCTACAAAGTTTATTTTGTACACTGCGGGAAGCTCCGTTTTTTTTATTACTGGGAGTTCTGGGTATCGGTTTATATGCTTCCAATGAACCAACATTAAATTTTGAAACATCAGCTAATCAATCCTATCCAGTAGCACTGGAAATAATATTCTATATTGGATTTCTTATTGCTTTTGCTGTTAAATCACCGATTATACCTTTCCATACATGGTTACCAGACACCCATGGAGAGGCACATTACAGTACTTGTATGCTTCTAGCCGGAATCTTATTAAAAATGGGAGCGTATGGGTTGGTTCGGATCAATATGGAATTCTTGCCCCGCGCTCATTCTATATTTGCTCCCTGGTTGATGATAGTAGGCACAATTCAAATAATCTATGCAGCTTCAGCATCTCCTGGTCAACGTAATTTAAAAAAAAGAATAGCCTATTCCTCCGTATCTCATATGGGTTTCATAATTATAGGAATTGGCTCTCTAAGCGATATGGGCCTCAATGGAGCCTTTTTACAAATAATCTCTCATGGCTTTATTGGCGCTGCACTTTTTTTCTTGGCGGGAACGAGTTATGATAGAATACGTCTTGTTTATCTCGACGAAATGGGCGGAATGGCGGTCCTGGTTCCAAAAATATTCACGACTTTCAGTATCTTATCGATGGCTTCCCTTGCATTACCGGGGATGAGTGGTTTTGTTGCAGAATTAATAGTATTTTTTTGGAATAATTACCAGTCAAAATTTTTTTTTAATACAAAAAATACTAATTACATTTGTAATGGCAATAGGAACGATATTAACACCTATTTATTCATTATCTATGTTACGCCAAATGTTCTATGGATACAAGTTTTTGTATGCCCCAAACTCTTATTTTTTTGATTCTGGACCGCGAGAGTTATTTATTTCTATCTCTATCTTTTTACCTGTAATAGGTATTGGTCTTTATCCAGATTTCGTTTTCTGTTGACAAGGTCGAAACTCTTATATCTAATTTTTTTTATAAATAAAAAATTTTCCTGAATAAAATTCAAAATCAAAGAGCAAGACTATACTATAACTAGAATAATATGTTTAAAAAAAAATTGTACAATTAGAAAACGAAAAAGAAGTATTTTTTCTTCTCTTAAATTTAACTTAAATTAAGTTAAAGATAAAAAAATGCATTAGACTTTTATTTTAACCATATATGGTTGTCCTTTGTTTTGTAAGAACCTTTTGAATCACTACTTTGATTCAAAAGGTTCTCGATGGCTTACACGACGTTTTCTTATATAATATATATGCTGTCCCATGTTTGTTTGTATTTATCAGATCCTGTCTTCAATTAGATGTTAGTGTAAATGTACCATAACTATGTAGCCCTATTCCTAATAGATTGACTCCCAAATAGCATATCCAAATTATAAGAAATCCCAGGGAGGCTACAATTGCAGAATTTACACCTTCCAGATTTGGATTTGTTCGAATATGTAAATAAATCGCGAATATAGTCCAAGTAATAAATGCCCAAGTTTCCTTCGGATCCCAATTCCAATATGAGCCCCATGCCTCGTTTGCCCATACCGCTCCCGAAAGAATACCCATGGTTAAAAAGAGAAAACCTAGACTAATAATACGATAACTCCAATGATCCAATTGTTGAATCAATTGAGACCTATAATAATTCTTAGAAGAAATAAAAGGGGTGTTCCATAAAACATTGTTTCTTTCGTTAATGTATTGGATCTCACCAAAGGAAAATGATTCATTATTGCTTTTATCAAAAGTTCTTATTATTTTTCGAAATGTAATGACAATAAGTGCTACTGATAATAATGATCCGCATAAAAGAGCTGCGTAGCCCAATACCATCATACTTACGTGCATCATTAACCAATGAGATTGAAGAGCAGGTACTAATATTCTGGATTGATGCATTTCGGTTAAAAAACCAGAAGTAGCAAAGCCTTGGGTAAAAATAACAATTGGCGCGGTTATTGCACTTAAATGGTTTTTGTGTTTTTTTAAATATGGAACCATATGAATAATGGACAAACTCCATGAAAGAAAAATGAATGATTCGTATAAATCACTTAATGGTAAATGCCTCGAATAAATCCAACGAGTAACTAATAATCCTGTTATACAGACAAAAGTAGTTATTATGCCTTTTTTGGACGAATCATATAGTCCTGCGATTTCATTAACTAATAAGATTAGTAAACGAATTGT
>JAPQVW010000566.1:22500-24512 GCA_028535905.1 Quercus berberidifolia | reverse complement strand
TGGGCGTGAAGGACAACACTACTAAGCCACGTGCCTGCAAGGATGGGTCGTCGCCACGCAGAGGCCCGATGGTCGCCGTGGGACTTGCTTCGCGCAGCAATGGGTGAAACGAACACCGTCCGCTTTGCGAGAGCGTGCCCAAGCTATACCAAGCTTGCATGGCTCACCAACCACACACAGGAACTACAAGGGACATCGAGGGACATCGAGGGACACTGCTGCTGCTAGCCGTCGCCGTCGTCGCCGCCGCCGCCGCCGCTACCACGCAACCGCGTAGTAAGAAAGACACACACAAGCCCGATAGTCGCATGGAACTTGCTTCGCGTAGCAATGGGTGAAACTAACACCGTCCGCGTTGCGATAGCGTGACCAAGCTAAACCAAGAATGCATGCATCCCCCCACCACGCGGCTACTGAGACCATCGACCCCCCGCCACTGGGCACGGGTGGGTGTGGCCTCGAGGAAAAGTGGCACCAGAGAAAGCTTTCACAATGCGTTTGATCATCACCTTAGGCTTGCTCTGCGTGGCAATGGGTGAAACTAACACCGTCCGCCTTGCAAGAGCGCGCCGCAGCTATACCACGTACACGTGAAATGCCAACCTGGGTCCACCCCGGCGATGCATTTAGGGCCCACCTCGCGCCATGGAGCACGCGGGGTTGGGTGCCTGAGGGCTCGTCATGAGCATGCCTACCCGTGGCCAAGCTCAAGAGGGGTCGCCCCTGTGCATCGCCGAATACCTCCTCCCCCCTAAAGAGCCCTTAGGAAAAAATCCGCTCTGGCACGAGGAAACATTGATTTATTGAGGAGGAATAATGGGTCATTTTCGGAGCAATTCTTGGAGTCTTGCCCTGATTTTTTGCACACATGCTAAGAAAAATCCAACCTTCAACCTGTCAAAATATGGAGGCCAGATTCAACATATTTTATTTTTTACGATTTTAGGAAGCCGGAAAATGGGAAAAATCATAAAAAATTCAAAAACGCTCGGAACGCCAAACCGCTTGCTGGAATCCTCCTCTAAAATCATGGAATGAATTTAGGGACAAAAAAATGGAAAAAGGCACGAGCCAATTTTTCCGGAGTGCGGGACGATGCGGGGCGATGCGGCACGGCGTGCACGCGGGCATGCCCCTGGGATGCCCACTGCCTGCCTGCTCGTGGGGAAATAACCTCATTTTCCAAAAAACCCTCATTTTTAGGAAATCACCCCAAATATGTGGGCAAGGCATGCAGCCAAGGCCATGGCCAAGGCATGCATCCAAGGCCAAGGCCAAGGCATGCTGGCCAAGGCAGCAGCAGCCCCCCTATGGGCATGCTGGCCAAGGCCGGGGCATGCAGCAGCCAAGGCCAAGGCAGCCCCCATGGGCAGGCAGCGAAGGCCAAGGCATGCTTGCCTGCATGCTGCCCCAAGGCCAAGGCACGCAGCCAAGGCCATGGCATGCTTGCGTGGGCACGCTGGCATGCCCCTGGGTGCAGGCAGGTGGGCACGCTGGCATGCCCCTGGGCGCAGGCAGCAGCAAGGCCCTAGCATGCCCCGTGGGCGAGGGCGTGGCATGCCCCGTGGGTGGGATGCCAAGGCCGTGGCATGCCCTTGGGACCCCTACAAGGCCATGGCAGCACTTGGGGGGGCTGCTGCTGCCAAGCCTAGATAGCCTCTTCGGACACCTCCAACTCTTTCCCCCCCTAAAGAGCGCTTAGGAAAAAATCCTCTCTGGCACGAGGAAACATTGATTTGTTGAGGAGGAATAATGGGTCTTTTTTGGAGCAATTCTTGGAGTCTTGCCCTGATTTTTTGTACACATGCTAAGAAAAATCTAACCTTCAACCTGCCAAAATTTGGTGGCCATATTCAACATATTTTATTTTTTATGATTTTCGGAATCCAGAAAATAGGAAAAATCATAAAAAATTCAAAACTGCTCGGAACGCCGAACCGCTTGTTGGAAACGTCCTCTAAAATCATGGACTGAATTTAGGAACACAAAAAGGGGAAAAGGCACGAGCCAAT
>JAPQVW010000565.1:0-24513 GCA_028535905.1 Quercus berberidifolia | reverse complement strand
AACCCCGGCCCCGTAATGAATCCACGTCTACGTGCCATTCACGTTAATCACGTCTACGTGCCATTCACGTTCATCACGTCTACGTGCCATTCACGTTCATCACGGCACTCTATCGATAACTTTCTTCGTGTCTCCGCGAACTGGGGCACGGATTCATTAAGATTAGTTGATATCAGATAACGCTGGGAAGTTTACTTTCTGAGGTGTTGGTTAAACTTCTAAGGTGTTATGCCCGCCTGGTACTTTTGAATGCTGGTGATTTGTAGCATAAAATATATAGCTAAAGGTGAAGTGAATTAAAAAAAGAAACAATTACGATTATTCTTTAGAATTACAAAGTAAGCTCATAGACAATCGCGAGCAGTGGATAAAAGCTTGTAGTGTAGAAGGTCCGGTTCATCAAACAATCAATCAAAATTGCATTGCTACCGTAATTACTCTCGATGTTGCTACGCTTCAAAAAAAGTTATATTTTTAAGCAAATAAAACGAGGAAGTGATATTAAATTCTGGAATGATTTAAAAATATATCTTTCGGGTTTGTGTATATCCTAACAACTGTATTTTTACAACAGCTGTTATACTTACCTATATACATATATCTCAGCTGTGATTCTATATCTACTCGTGCTACAAATATTTAGTTAGGTCATAAGAGCAGTGGTGTATTTTATCATCTCAGACTACGGATCGATCATGAAAATTCTCAAGTCAATTTGTCACTGCGCCGCCGCCGCGAGCGCGTTCATGTCTTTTATATGGACGATTCATACGGATGGATACAACGGATTTTGAGTTGAGGGAATCTTCACTTTACATAGAAACTGGAAATCTTGGAACAATGGAACGTATATGTCTCAGTAGTGTCCAATTTACAATGCTTTTAGAAAAGTGTGGTCTTGCAAGGAAAGACGGAAACTGTGGTTTTGGTTTCCTTTAGTCTAGTCTAGGAGTTGTGGTTGAGGGCTCGCTATAACGGAAACATGTGTAAAATTGTCGGGGCTTAGTTAGACACGGATGTTGGTCTACACCTACACTGAGCAATTAAAAAATGTTAGATGTTGAATTAAATATTGGATAGCTCATAACTCTAAATTGTGATTGTTTTTTATTGTAATTTGTTTAATAATTTAATGTGTAACTTAAAGACAAACATTTATGTCTGAATAAACTAACTTTTCATTTTATTAAGAAGTGATAAATTTTATGATATATAATAGTTTAAAAGCTTAAAAGTGATTGAGAGTGCATAAATCTGAGCAGCGCGGGTCGTTATTTATTCGATTATTTTTCCATATTTTAAAAAGTATTAAAATTTTGTTGCATGTTAAAATAATGTTTATTATTTATTTCACCCATAAACAGTTAGAATCGTTGTTATTCTAAAATTAAATACGGCGTGTTTGTGCCCCCCGCCGCCGCCGCCCCGCCGCGGGTGAGAGGTTATGTTATTTATGCCAATAGGTTAGTATTTTTGACACGTTCTATTACAATTTAATAATTGTGTTGGTTTAGTTCGCGTGTGAAATCAGGATAGACGGTCTAAGGTGGAAATAGATTACGCCACCATAGGTCTTAATTTTATTTAATTTTAACGTTTTAAAGTTACAGAATAATTAATATTCTACGCATTCCTATGCTTATATTTTTGTGTCTATGACGTGTCGGTTGGTGTTGGCCCCCTGATGTTATTTGAGATAGCTGTGCCTCTGTGTTTTATTTGGAGAAAGTTGGTAAATTACTTTATACCCATACGTTTACTGTACACTTCTTTACATTCATACCATTATTATAAGTTACAAAATGGGGGTTTTTCTTAGCCCATTCAGATAAATATTGTTATAAAAGCAATCAGTATAAAGTAAACATTTTAGCATAAAACGATGAAAACAAGTTCGACTGCAATATAGCCCAGCTAAGAGCCTGCAGGCCTAGCATGGCGTTTCTTGTCTATTCTACCCTAGACTAGACAAGAAAGTTTCTTGTCTTCATTTATTTTCTTCGACGCGAACATGCCGTTTTGAGAAACAAGCCCTAGAAAACAGTTTCTTCGTAGACAAGCTCTTTCTATAGCAACGGGAAAAAACCACAGAAACAATATAAATGCTCTCAAAAGTTCGGTCTTTGCGTTTCGTTATCATCGAAATATGAACAGAAAACAATCCATATCGCTAAAAAGAAAATCAACACCGTAAAACGAAACGTTTTTTGATCACAACATTGTCATATTATTGTATTTGTCATTGTCAAAATCAATTTTATGAAGGGGGATTTCTTTTGTTCAAGGAAGTTTATTCTTATTTTTGCTCTTGGACGCAAGAAATTTTGAAACTTTTCACAAAAAGTTTTTGTAAAATTCAGTCTCCGACAAAGACGGAAAATGTATCGACAACTTCATCTGAGCCAGTCCTGTGTCTCCAAAGTATACAAGAGGTTTAGAGAGACTGGAAACTTAGTCCGAAGACCAGGATCTGGACGACAGCGATGCACTTCGGCGAGAGATGACCGATTTATTGTCAGGACTTCTCTCCGAAACCGACATCTAACCGGCGTTGACGTCCAGCGGGAGCTCGGAGAAGTTCGAGGGAGAACTGTCGGCGAGTGGACAGTGAGGCGAAGACTCAAGGAAGCTAACTTGACCCCAAAAAAGCCAGCAACGGGACCCAAATTGTCTACAGCCCACCGACAAGCCCAACTTCAGTTTGCTCGTGATCACTTAGATTGGGATATACAGCAATGGAGCCGAGTTTTGTTCGCGGACGAGACTAGGATGTGCCTGCATGGCAGCGACCGTCGATGGAGAGTCTACAGGAGACCGATACGCACAATGCTGTATAGTGGAAACAGTGGCATATGGGGATGGGTCTTGTATGATGTGGGCGGGGATTTCAATTGAAGCTAAAACGGAGCTGGTATTCGTACCCGGTGGAGGTCAGGGAGGAGGACTAACCGCAGAAAGGTATATCAACGACATTCTGCTGGGCCATGAACTCCCTTACATCGGGTTTATTGGCAAAAATTTCCTGCTAATGCACGACAATGCCCGCTGCCACACCGCTCGTGCGACTACACAGTACCTGGAAAAAGTCAGGATTCCCACAATAGACTGGCCAGCCGTCAGCCCTGACATGAACCCTATCGAACACCTGTGGGACGAGCTGAAAAGGCGGGTACAAGGAAGATCTCCAGCTCCGCGTCAATAGAAGACCTAAAAACTGCTCTTATCGAAGAGTGGCAGGAAATTCCACAGGATTTCATCAGGAAACTCATTAGGTCAATGAAAAACCGTTTACAAGCAGTCATTAGGGCCACGGGGGGCAATACAAAATATTAAGCAGGAAATAACAAAGATTTTAAATAAAAATTGATATTTTCATATTACTTCTTATTAATTTAAACATCCACAACTTCAAACTATTGTAATAATTCACTAAATGAAGGTAGGAAACTTAATTAAATTTAAATAATTTTTATACCATTCGAAAGCTAACAAATTTATTTTCAAATGGTATACACCAATCTAGTTTATTCCATGGAAACTGTAAAATATGGTCTGCTATATGGTCTGCAGAAACCAGCGATGAAGTGATTCCAGTTTATAGCTCGCAAGTGTAGATAATAGGAATTGGGCTTGGGCCCCTCAGCCGTTATGATTAAATGTAATACATTCTGTATAAATTTTAACTGTATTATCGGTGAAAATTTGGTTTTGTAATTTATTTTACCATGAGATTTTTATGATGACTGATAAAGAATTTGCATCTTTTGGAGCTTCTAATTCTAAGTGGGGGAACTGGGATCTGCACTGACATCTCGCATGGGAGTGTATTGTGCATTGTCCCCCTGCCTATCCAGGCCCTAACCAGCCCAACTCCTTGAAGTATCGGAGTAGGACTCTTGGTGATTTACAGCTATGTTTCAGCTTTTCTGTGGGTGTGGACGTGGTTGAAGCCTCTATGAGATTCCTCAGCCCCGTTTTTTGTCTGGCCTCCTCTGTGGCCATACAGTGTATCACTACGTGTTCCACAGTCTCTTCTTCCTGAAAGCAGCCACGACACAGGCTGCTGTCTGTGGCTCCAGTCTTGAAAAGATGATGGTTTAGTTCGCAGTGACCTGTGATGATACCGACCATTGTTCTTAGGTTCTTGCGGCTCATCTTGAGCATCGTGTTTGTGGTTTTCCTATCTTTAGAGGGGAATAATGATTTAGTATGCTTGCAATCCGTTCGACGCTCCCATATTCTCTGGTGTTCTTTTTTGAGTTTAGTTTTAGTCTATTTTTGACTTCTGCTGTGGGAGGGTTAGAGAGTCTTATGTCCTGTTTAGTTGGGGTCTGTCTCGCTCCTTCCTTTGCTAGTTTGTCTGCATTTATGTTTCCTGGGCAGGACTGACTTTCTGTCCATTCTACACAGACTTTGTTGTGTTTAGATGATCTTGAAGAACGTTGTGGCACTCTAAAATTGATTTTGATCTTGTGTCTGTCCTCTTGAGTGCATTTATTAGTGCAGCGCTGTCTGTTTTGAATACCATCTGAATCCGGCCGAGCGGTTCTTTGTTAGTTGTTTCTAGTAGCATATATTTTGCCGCCGCCAGTCCCAGTGTTTCCGCCTGAAAGGCCGTGGTAACTGAGTTTAGTATTTGGGCTCTGGAGAATCCGATTCGGGACATGAGTAGATGTGATATTTAGTGACGTCATGTGTCTTTTGGAGCTTACGCAAAAACAAATAATTGTATGTGTTGATTATGCTCATAATGGCTGTGGGCACAATAACTAGACATAAAAACCCAAATAGCAAGGAATAATATAACCTAATGGCCAAATACTTAGAGATGAGAAGGAAGAAAGACCTTGTCTAGGTCTCGGGAGGTGTAGAGAATTTCGGAAGAAATGTTTTCTATTCTCAAATGTCAAAAATAGACTAAATTGATCGGCATGCTCGCATCGGTAGACTCATCTCTAGGGTAGAATAGAAAACATTTCTATACGTTCATTCTTCCGAACGCCATGCTGCCGATCGAAGAAAACTTCTACTCTCTACACCTAAATGTCATTTATATGTCATTTTTATTCTTGTCTACCTAGACAAGAAACGCCATGCTAGGCCTGCTGCTAATATTATAGGTTGTTCAACAACTGGTTCTTTTCACATTACTTCGTAAGTTTATCATTAACACGTCGCCTGCGGACATGGCTGCTTGCTGCTTTACACGCGAATAAAGTAAAACATCATGAAATATCAAAAAATCGATCAATCTTGGCAGGACACAGGGCTTGCCTGTAAACAGTAGCTAAAGATACCATCGCGCGACGCCATCTTGCTTTTACTTTTTAATTTATTTTTGGCGCGCACGGCAACCAAAGGCAACGTGTTCTGCCAAGTTAAAATTACTTGGATTAAATTGTAGAGAGTATTTTCCATTAAGAGACTCGTGCTATAAATTGTGTTGATAGCATCTGGCTCCATTGATTGGATAGATACGTGCTGCGAGTTTTATGATGGGATGGATCATTGAATTTGCACAAAGCATTACAAATATCAATTTGATTGTGGGCAATTCATCGGGCTACGCCTGTTTAGCATGACTGTAGGTATTTACCGTCACGATGAGACTTGCGCAAGAGTCTGATAATACTTGTATGTTTATGAATGTCTTTTCATAACCTTTATTATTTTGATTAGGTCCAGTCGTATACAAAGCTATAATTTTATTATTTTATGTTAGCCCTACTTTATAAGCGTACTTCAGTTTGGACGAACAATCAGTCTACAAACTGTCGTCTTTAAAATAGCACAGTTTTCCAAAACTTTTAAATTATTCGTTTCAAATCTACCACTCTGTTTTTTTCTGTTTTACAGGTTCGGAAACCCATCAGCAGTTATTCCTTACGAGGCAATGCCTCATCAGTCATCACTAAACAAGAACTCTTTTATGTCAAAACTCTTGACTTGCACCATCGCGACCGCAAGAGAAATTCCTCGTAACATCATTATTGTCGACAATGGCCAATACAATGCCACACAATTGTCGTTCAGACAGGATTGTAGGAAGTCTTGACGTATAGGCCGTGGACACAAACAACGCTTCTGAATAGTTGGTCTGTTCTGTGGTATTTGCTATTGTGTAGGATTTGAGGAAATGATGACAGTACTGTAAATCTTCTTTTGTATGAAATGTTAACTCTTGAACTCACTTGAATCAGAAAATCCATTGGTTTATAGTCTCGAGTCTACTACAAAGCCGACTCCCTTCCCTCACCAAATTCCCTTGATCATTCATTTAAGAATTTATTCATCATATGACCACAGCCAGCTATATAGTTTTCGGGCAAAGATTCAAAATGGTATCCCAACTTTAGGACTACCACAGAAGTATAATTTATTGGTATCACAGAGGTTAATGTCAATGTACGTAATGACACCTTCGTTTATAATAACGCACGTCGCTATATAACTAGTTTGTGTTGGAAGAACACCATTTCATCCTTTATCATTTTATAGTAAAATACCTAGTTTTTATATTTTCTGAAGTAACGAGAACATTTATGACAATAATCTAAGATCTTTTCAGACAAAGATAACTTTGTGAATAGAACTGCAGCCAATATTTAATCACAAATCCAATGAATACGAAGCAGATGGCCACTGGCCAACCAGGCTACGATGGTAATTAGCTGCCATACGAACAGACCATACTAGTTGCACGCCCCGAGGGGGTGATTCATATTCCAGACTAACTCATGGTTATAGACGCTTAACGTCGCTCTCGAGACACCTCGGCTTCCATAAATAAGATATGTGGAATCATTTTCAATCAATTTTCCACTGATTTCTGCTGAGAGGTGTAGAAAATTTCAATCAGGATTGATAGACAAGAAGTCATATACGTGGACGGTAAACATATCCTTTGCAATAACCAAAAAAGTTTTCCTAATTTAGTGATTGATGCTAATAATGAAGAATGAAGGTGAGTTTTTCTAATTTATGGCTAAATATGGGTAAGTATGTGGGTTGAAACGCTGACATTTTTTGGTATAAAACGGCAAAAATTAATTTGTGGTGAGAACCTGTGGTGCGAAACAGCGCTACACCAAGTTTATTAAACAGCATCATCAAGTGTGCTAGAAAATTATTCCATAAAGAAACAAATGAGGCACCGGATGTTTGTCCAATCTTTTGTTTCTTTTGTAATTCGTGACTCGTCAATGATCTATTTGGAGATGGTGGATAAGAAATAACATACAAGAACAAGAGCATACATAGAACAGAAATACTCACTCATTGCAAGAGGTGACAGTGGTCTGTGCGACCGTCACCAGCGTGGTCGTGGTTGTCGTCAGCTGGTCTCCTAGACAGCGCGTTCTCAGGCAGTCCCTCAGCACTCGATCCTCTTTGACGGGCTGAAGAACCTCCTTGCTCCGATTGGGACCTGTCTTCACCGTCGACCTTTGGAATTTTAGATTCGCCTGCGTTCTAAAATCGGTAGATATCTCCGTCTCTTCCGTTATAATTGCTCCTTTCTTTGTTTTACTAATAAGTTTAGAGTTTTTGCCAATCACATCACCTTTCTTTAGAACCTCCTCTTTCGAGTCTATCACTTCTTCATTGAGAGGTAGTCCGTTCTCGATCATGCTCCTAATGCTATCAGTACTAAGTAGTATTTTATCTAAATCTGTGGTATTGACGTACTCGTCGAAGTTCTGTTGTATGGGTTGTCGTCTTTGGTCTCTTTGCCACGAGTTTTGGTAATCAAAGTTGTAGATAGGTTCTGTTTCGACCCCGAATGTTGGAGATTCATCAGGAGCGGGCTCTATGGTGTTGTTTTCGAAAAATCGTCGGTGAGTTCTGTTATTTGTGCACCTGGTCTTTTCCTGTCACTATTATCAAAATTTAGAAAGCTCGTGTTATTGTTGTTTAGTTTTCTTCTCCCGTAGAGCTGTCGGTAGTACTTCTCCTGGTCGCCGTACATCCAGCACACCTTCCACCATTGTTTACACATCAGTATATTCGCTGAGTTCGAGGACTTCACTTGGCGAGTCGCTGTCGCCGACATTTTGTTTTCTTAAAACTCCAACTTCGTCACTCTTTTATAATACTTTTGAGGTTAATTTGTGGATAACGTCTGTTGGTGTCATTTACTTTTTCATTTGATCAGTCGTTACTGCCTCGCCTAGGATGTTTATGGCCAAAGAGATTACAGTTGTTTTTCATTGATATATCTTTACCTACCTAATCAATATACGTAATTACCTATTTAGCAATCAAAAATGTTAATTGCACAAACCGGTCACATTTATTGTATCTGACATAGTCTACCTAGCATTTAAGCATTTAATACACTAATAAGAGTCTAGCATTTAATACACTAATAAGGGGGTATTTACCAAGATAGTTTCAAAAGTTTTATATATACCACCTATTTGAAATATACCAAATTCCTCACTTCTCCCTTAACGTCCCTGGACCGGAATACAGGGCTTGAGTGGTCCATCTCGGTGATATGTCGACAGGCTGCCATTACACAGCTATTACAGTCAGACAGATGCCTCATCCGACGCAATCATAGCTACTCATCATATAAAACGAAACTGCATAATCTGTAAGAGTTTTTGTCAATCTCCTACCTACTTATACGTGTTATACATGACCTTAGAGATAGTCTTTGATATCTGTGTCATACTAATATTGGTGATTTCTTTACACTAAAGTACGCAAAACTATTAAATTGACCAGACCAGATCATAATTTTGCTTAGGCCTAAAACTATTTAGGGTAAGGTACCTCTAGTGTGCGCAGTTCCCAAGAGTCCGCACATTAAAAATATCGCGCACTAATGCACCATTCGCACCAACTTCATTGGTGTTTTGATGGCATCTCGCAAAGCTGTGTCTGTGCGAAAATTTGTGGAAAAATATTGTGTTTTGGCGGAAAAAGGTAAGAAAAACAATTTGGAGTACTTTTTACTAAAATGTTTGACTGTCTTGCAACATGTGTGGTGAATTATTTTCAACGATTTGTGGTTTGTCTATTGTAATAAGATTTAAATACGTATCAAAGAGCAAGCTAGAACAAAAAGTTTGAAAGAGCGTCACTTAGATGTTCCCAGTAGGTGCCTCAGTCAGAATTATGATGTAGGTAACAAGTGTGCGCACAGCAAGAGTGCGCATACGTACTCTAGTGAGACTGCTCTTGTGAGGCCAATAATCGCAGCAAAAAGTCCGAAATGATTACCAGTTCTCCATACAAGAGACAGCTAGAGAGTTCACATGAAGGAAAGCCAATAAAGAAGAAGATAGCAAAGAAAACACTCAAGAAACTTGCTTAACCACCAAAGAGTAAGAAGAAAATATGGAAATGTCCTGGGTGCCAGGAAAATTATAAGGAGCCTATAAAAGAGGACTGGATTCAATGTCAGACCTGTACGGAATGGTGGCATGAAAAATGCACCTCCTTATAGGTATTGGAAAATATTATTGGTATTTATGCATCTAATTAACGATGCGCTCTCTTGAGGTACCTTAAGCGCACGGAATCTTAGGATACCTGTCTCCCAAGATTCCGCATTTGACTTCCTTATAAGACTTGTAATATTACTGCAATTTGTTACTAGTAAGTGTTGATTTGTCATATTATATGAAGATTGAAGATGTAACTCACTAATTAAAGTATTTTGATTCTAATACTTTTGTTTTACTTCATGATATATGCCATTATCTGTAGAGTGCTTCATCTTGGGATACCTTACCTTACCTATTTGACTGCTTTTATCTATCCAGGAAAAACGCTTGCGAATACCTAGTTTATGTATTACTAGCTGCTGCCCGCGGCCTCGCACGCCCTTCTCCAGGATAAAAAGTAGCCTATATTTGATTCCTGGTCTAAGGCTACATCTACGCAAAATTTTAGCTCAATTAATAAACGGTTCAGTAGTTTTGGCGCGAAGAAGCCACAAATATCCATTCATCCATCCATCCAAATCTTTGCATTTATAATATTATGTATGTATGTATGTGATGTGATTATTATTTACACAATGTAAATGATAAGTCACAGTTGCATTAGTGTAGGTCCCGGACCGGTTCGCAGCTGCGCATGGGTCAAAAACTTTACAACTCAAATAAAAGGTAAATAAATATCATGGGCGCTAAATGGAGTTTTAGCTCTTTTCCTTTTTAATTGTTCCATAAAAGCAAACAGCGGACCAAATGTGTTCAAGAGCCTGCAAGGTGTAATAAAAGATTAGTTTCCAGTGAGATGATATTACAATTTCATACCACAATACTTTTGCTAGTATCAACTATTCAGATGTTCTAGTAATCGGTAGCGCAACTACAAAACACTTTGAAAGCTTCTTAATATACCTACTTAATTATACTTCATATTTCGTCTACTTGCTACCTACATCTGTCATATCTACCTACTCCTCATGTGTAACTCTACCTAGCACCTATTCCATTAGCTTGTAAATACTTACCTATTTTATTTGATTATATGTCTGTGCTGTTCTCGTAAAGCTAAATAAATGTATATTCATCTTTGTATAATATATTAGATCGGAGTACGCCTTAATAATGTTATAGCGCACAAACTTGCTTCAGCCTCGGTACGTGCTTCAGCTCTGTACGTGCTACATCTATGCAAAATTTCAGCTGCACCCGCCTTATAAGTTTTGGAGGGGTAACAAATGAATAAAGCCACCAGAGTCCCTCTGCTCACAGCCCTGGAGGATCGTCAACTTATCAGTATATCATAATATCCATCGAAACATCAAATTTTCGGCTTATTAAATCTATACTAATATTATAAAGAGGAAAGAATAGGCTCCGAAACTACTGGACCGATTTCATCAATTATTTCACCGTTGGGAAGGTACATTAGTCGGGAGTGACATAGGCTTTATTAGCGACACGCCCCGGCTTTGCACGAGTATATCTTTTGCATTTCCTAAATTGCACCCGCGCAAAGCTGGGGCGGATCGCTAGTAATTTATATTATTGGCGCGAAACGAGCCGGTTTATTCCAAAACTTTGCGTTGTTTTAAGTGTGTGTGAGATAGCAAATAAATGATATGTCCATATTTTTGTGAAAAGGTTCCAGGTTCCAGGACCACTGCTTAACTTACAAGGAAAGGCACCCAACTGTCCGGCTGCGATTTCATTTATTTTGTTATATGTTAGAGAGATAGTCTGCAGTTTCTTTCATTCTAACTAAGGAATACCAACACGTGTCTATGATGGCGAATCTGCGACTATAGTATTGTCATAGTGAGGTGATTAGTTTATCGGAACACGGTTAGCGTGTAAAGTCTGAAGACCAAGTGAATGTCTGATTGGTTAATAATAAAAGCAGTAGGTATATACTACAAACAGCCGTCGTTTACCGGTGCTGCCAGACTCGCTTGCGCAGAACATTGTAATTTGGCCAATTTGTGTGCAGCGTTGCGCACCGTGCACCGCGGCGAGATGAAATTGGTGTAGAAAGCTATGGTTTTCTGTGACTTTTCTCATCTTTCTATGCTATTTCCTGAGTATTTTTTTTAGGTTGAGTAACGGCTAGTGCTGCTATAATGCTTATAGGTATTAAGACGTCCAGAACTATTTGTAAAAAGGTTTTTCATTTGATAATAGGATTGATCATTTGTAATACGAGAGATCTTTCAAAAGAACTTAATTAATCTGTCGTTTTATTTTGTTCAATTTTTTGCATCAGCATTGCCATACAGCGGGCCTATGCTGCCTGCGTCTTGGGGACGCTTCCGACTGGTATTGATATGAATGAGTTGAGCAACCCGTAGATTGTTTGCAACAGTCTGCAGTTGGCTCAGCTGTTTTAATTGTAAATACTAGTTCTAATTTGTTTCTAGATTTTCTGAGGAATCTTTTGTTGAGGAATTTTTTAAAATGTTCAAAATGACTTGTGGATCTTCAGTCAAAAGCGCTACTGATTTTGTCTATCCACAGTCGAATAAATATTAGAGAAAGTCTTAAATCTAGCGATCAACGCGTGAGAACGACTCAACTTAAATCTAGCATTCAACGCGTGAGAACGACTCAACTTCAATCTAGCGTTCAACGCGTGAGAACGACTCAACTTAAATCTAGCATTCAACGCGTGAGAACGACTCAACTTCAATCTAGCGTTCAACGCGTGAGAACGACTCAACTTAAATCTAGCACTCAACGCGTGAGAACGACTCAACTTCAATCTAGCGTTCAACGCGTGAGAACGACTCAACTTAAATCTAGCACTCAACGCGTGAGAACGACTCAACTTCAATCTAGCGTTCAACGCGTGAGAACGACTCAACTTAAATCTAGCACTCAACGCGTGAGAACGACTCAACTTCAATCTAGCGTTCAACGCGTGAGAACGACTCAACTTAAATCTAGCACTCAACGCGTGAGAACGACTCAACTTCAATCTAGCGTTCAACGCGTGAGAACGACTCAACTTAAAACTTTGTGAATGTTTACTGAGGCCTTAGGATGACTTTAACAAACTTTACGAAACTATAAAATTGGAAGTTGTGAGCGCCTCTACCGGGTAGGTACTCAGAGGAACTACTTTTCATAGTTTAATCATCATCAACCTATATAAGTCCACTGCTGGACATAGGTTTCCCCTAATGAGCGCCATACTTACCGCATCTAGCATCTACCAGCAGTCTTTCGCAGGTCGTCATCCCACCTGGGTGGAGGGCGTCATACACTACGTTTGCCGAGTCGCGGTCTCCACTTCATAGTTTGACAGTGATCTAATCGTTTCTTTTAAACTCGATTATAGTTTTCGAATGATTTTAAGTGATTCTGTTGCATTTTAGCAGTACTACTGTGACAAGTCAGCAGTAGGAAACGAATAGTTTTCTGTTTTGGTATTGTGCTTCATACTCGCCAGTCTGGCAACTTTAATGAAACCATTAGGCTTGCCCCTGATTAAACTTCCGAAACAAATGATTTGCCGCAGCCGCCCGATTAGTCACACTCTGGAGAAAGAATCAAACGATCAACAAGATGGTCTCAGTTCACGGAATTTAACTAATTATGGATTCGGCAGGCTTCTTGTGAATCCGTGATGACTACAGTTATGGTGTAACGATAAGAAAAAACGTCAAGTAAGAATCATGCTAATTACCTTACTTAAACAGAAGCTTAAGTTCTTTTCTCATGACGTTGACTTGAGATTGAGACAAAAAGAGTATTACAAAGCATCACCTTTTTCTCGAAATTCTTAACAAGCATCTGCAAAATCTCACTGCGCGTTAGGTACCAGCTCACAGGTTTGATACACATTTTATCCGCGATAATTAAATTATTTTCAAAATAGATTAAAACTGGCCAGTCTCTCATTCATAAAAACTTTATTTCGCAATAGTTTCTGAGTGGCCTGGTAGGCTTTCTCACAGTCCTATATGAATAGTGATAGGATAGATAAATTAATTAATAAATTAATATATAAAGTAATTAATCGGGTTCTAGTTAGTGCATTCTGGCGGATTGCTGGCGGATTGAAAATTTGTATCAAACCTCAGATTTTTAAAGAATACGAATAAACGTCGTTGGAGCCAGATCAAGCTAACTTACGATCGGTAGGTAGTTTTTTATCTAATTTCCTTAAATTTCGGATGGATAATAATGATAATAATAATTTAAATAATTTCCTTCATACCGAATATCGGATGCATCGCGATGTGGTTGCAGTTGATAAGAACCTTACCCCTCTCTCCTTGGCTAACGAGAACTGGCGTAAACCTACGGTGATGAGCATTCAGGACAGGAAGGCTATATGGGAGAGCAGTTCTTTGCTCTCCCATATAGCCTTCCTGCATGGGAGATTCTACAAGGTCCTCACAGGACCTGATGTAGATCTCCTAAGCTCCGTAAACTGGCTACGTTTCGGTGACCTCTTTGGGGGAAACCGAAGGTTTTGTCTGTGCAATTATGGATGAGGGTGGTAAAGACGAACATTTATCGAAAGTATATCATGAAAGATGGCACGATCGATATTTGTCGAGCGTGTCATCTTCCTGGAGAGGACCCTCCGTCATATACTTTCGGGTTGTTCGCACCTTGCTAACTCTCAGTACTTGCACAGACACAACCAAGTAGCCAAAATTATACACCAACAACTTGCTCTTCGATATGGCGCTTTCTAGGGCAGCCGCGAGGCGCAAGCCGAATTAATAAACGATGCGTTTTGTTTTGCTCGGACATCGCAGAGATTATCTACGCGCAGGTCTAATTTTTTAAACCTTTCAAATGACTGAAAGAGACTGAAAGATTTCTTTCTTGAAATGACAGTGATCGATGTTAGAAACTTTTATTTTACTCTCAGCTTGCAAGATAAAATCGTGTTTTTTTATGCCAGCAGTACACACTCGTCACGACTAGCAATGCGTATGTTTGCTAATATTTTTATTGTGTAAATATATCCATAGATACGATTTTTCGAGGGTTTATTTTAAGTTGGTCATGTGGTGTTAATAAAGTAAACTTATTTTCCCGCGACCTTTCTTTTGATACATATGGGTAATTTTAATATTTCAGATACTTTCTGTGATCTGAAACCACGAATTGTTCTCCAACAAAAAATTGTTCTTTTATTTATCAAATTGCATAGGTAGGAAGGTAAGTACCTAGCCTACAATGATTTTTAATAATTAAATATGTATTTTTTCATTTACATTTACATTCAGACTAATTAAGTAGGTAGGTAGGTACCTGCCTAAGTCTCAGGGTCAACCCTACCGCTTCCGTAGCGTGAGCCAAGGGGCCGGCGAGGGGACTGCTGGGGTAGGTGGGCGCGGGTGGCTTTGATCGAGCCGCCTCGCTAACAGCAAGCAGAGCGTTATGAACATTATTTTCACCCGTATAAAGCTCAAAGTTGATTGGTGAAATCGAGTAAGTGAGGTATCTGTTATATTATCTAATCTGTGCTATAAGTACACACCGATGCCAGTTCTCGAAAACGGCCGTGCCACGCTCTATTGGGACCGATCTATCATTATTACAGACGGGACTATTCTTGCGAATAAGCCTGATATTGTACTGACAGATCGGATAGACCGGAGGGCGGTGCTCGCTGATGTCACCATACCACATGATGTTAACCTCGTTAAAGCTGAGAAAGATAAGCTTAGCAAATATCTTGACCTGGCTAACGAGGTTGTCAGCATGTGGGATATTGATTCAGCGACCATCGTCCCGATAGTCGTTTCGGTTAACGGCGTAATAGCGAAGAGCCTCGATCAACACCTCAAGAGACTTTCGCTAGGAAGTTGGATCAAGGGCAAGATACAAAAGGCGGTACTCCTGGACTCGGCGCTTATCGTCAGGAAATTACTTTCTCTGCAGCCCTAGTCACCGACCGCTTGAGCCTAGCTTCGCGGCCGGTGATCCACCGTTTTGATATATTTTTTACTGTAGAATAGTTTTATAATATTTTATTATATTTTCTATAGTAGAAAATGTATTTTTTACGAGATTTTAAATAAATTTAGAGTCATAATAATAATAAAAAAAAATAATGCCGGACAATTCACACAGCATCATCTAGCCCCAAGCTAAGCAGAGCTTGTGTTATGGGTACTAGGTGAATATAAAATAATATAATAATAAATTCGAGATTCATTTAATGCGCACTATGAATACGGCTTTTCGATAACAGTGCGACGTGTCAAGTAACGATTTTGCACGGTACTTGCACGGCACGGTTCCTAGTAGTAGACTTGCGTTTAGCGAAAACATCGGTACTACAAGCGAATATTATCGTTAATTGTTATCGATCGGTACTTCACGATCACTATGTCAAGACTGCACGCCCAAGCCGGGGTGTTAGGGGAACAAGAGGACTAATAGTCAGTCTTTTTTTGAAAATTCCATTAATTTACAGATCCAACATTTCGAACCCGCAACTTTCTGCAACTTCATCAAAACTTTGCCCACTGCGCCACACAGGTCGTCCACTATTGAAATGCAATAAATAATATAATCTCCTAGATATAAATATAATACCGCGATTCAATACGTGATCCAATCTGACTTGCATTGAATTATACTTTCGAACAGCTTTCAATTTGCGCACAATGGTGCTGTTACACCGAGGCCTAACGCAAGCCGACGCGGAGGCTCGATCTATTGTTGTCTTGTATCTAGTGAGAGTGGAATTGAACAGTCATTTGTCATGAGTATGAGCCTACTTGAGTGTAGTCCATGCAGCGGGTCAAGCATAAGTATTTTTGTCTAGGGTAGAATAGACAAGATTAACATGAATACTTATGTAATATCTATATAATACTACTCTATACTAGACAAATTATTCTCAATTTATTGAAATTGAAAGCATTTTTATTTTTCATTTGATCTATTCTTTCAATTGTAAAATATATCAAATGAAAAAAATATTCAAATTGTTATCAATTTCTAAACTAGACAATGAATCGTTATGGCTAGGAAGGAGTTTAAAGAGGCATGTACAATATAAATCGAATATTCTGTAATTCTTATTTAACAAGAAAAAACAAGTACCTATTTGTACAATCAGAGATACGAAATCAAATGAGAAGTGGAAACTCGACGTTCAACAGAACTCATAAATTAATAACTTTATTTCTTTAGGCTTATAAAATAAGTACTTAGACAACGACAATAGCAACAATCAGTGTTTTTAAATAAAGAATATTACTTTTTAAACACTACAATTACATTTTGAACTTTATATTAGACCATAAAGTGTAAAAAACACTTTGATACCATTCCTACTAGAGTAGGGCTTCGATTTGACAATCTTTAATGCTGTGAAGCCGCACGCAACTTTAAACGCACAGAGATGTTGTGGAAGAAACTGAGACCGTTACTTACGCAAAATAACCTCAAAACTTCACGTACATGCGTGTAACCTGCGTGCCTCCGAAAACCATACGATACAAAAATAGTTTATTACCATCAAACAAAAAGCCTCGATCTATCTCTTTCCAACAGACGCAATTTTTAGTTGCGTGACAGAGACGGTAGCTGTTGGTAAGTTTGCATGCGCGCACGCAGTGTAGAGTTAATAAGGAGATTCATAATCGCGATAACGGGAGGGCTTGTCCGCAATCTCATACATGACATGAGTTAGTTTAGTTAGACTCTGGGTTAAAGTAGAGACGCGCTAATTATAATCCGAGATTGAAATATCACATCTCATCACATCACATCACGCTAATATTATCTTATTTCTTCGCACCTAAACTACTGAACGGTCGGTTGCATAGATGTAGGTCTACACCTAAAATAAAACATAGGTTTTACATTTCACATTTTTTTACACGTTTACCTACTTTTGTTTACCTGTTAAAGATATGCATCCGGTCTGAATTTAATCTATGTTCGTTTTAAATGTGGGATATGTATGTGTGTGGTTAGCGAACCTGTTATTAAATAAATCCCATAAATCTATTCCCATGGGAGAGAAATAACCTTTACAGGTTTCAGTACAAATAACGCATGCGAAGCCGCGGGCAGAAACTAGGTTTAAAGAACCGAGATAAAAAAACTTCGATAGAAATATAAGTTTAAAGCCAAGTGGGTTTTATCTCGTTCAGTTTTAGATTTTGTAATGTGTCGTGACAAATAAACTTTTTGCATTTCATTTTATTTTGAAGGCAATAATATGTATGAGTCAATTTGGTAGGTATATATAATACCTTTCAGCCTCCATTTATGATTTGGTTTTACTAAATTCGTTTAGAATTCACTTATTATTGAACTAGTCCGTGTAACTAAAACACAAACGAGAGAAACAAATATAGAAAAACTCCGATCAAAGACACGTGATATAGTTTTAATAAAACGGCGGCGGTGGTTTACATGCACTCAGGCTATAATTAAAATGACCATACGGATTTAGATAAGTAAAGATTCACGACCATAAAACATTTCCTAGCCATGGAAGTTTTCTTACTAAATATATCTCCGTACGTTTACAAAAAGCGTCTCGTCACATTATATCATAAGCGCATTATCACTCCGCTCTCGTGCTTTTTACCGTCATCAATAACACGGAAAAGGATGGTTACCATAAACATGTTCCAACAATGAGAAGCAAAAACCACTTGTCTAGGAGCCCCGTACAAGGGAATAACTCCATGGATTTGCTATATTTGATAAATTCTCGAGATTTGCTACGGGATTGAATAGAAGGGATAACAGATTGTGGATGCTGGTCCTTATAAGCGTGAAGTACTGACGGTTCTGTGATTTCTAGCAAATTGCTTATTCGTTTTCTAGGCTGAGGAAAGTATAATTTGCCTTACAAAAGAATGAACTTTGATTGTTTACGATCGAAGTATATTGTGTGTACATTTGGATCACAGATCAATATTTGTGATGTGTGCTTTATCAGGATACCAAATCTCATGTAGATTATTTATGTAAAGAGTCCACCGGATGCCCCGGCTGGGCAATGTGTATCTCAATATCTATCTCTCAGGACGAAAAAGAGAAAATAAATGCGAGAAGTTCAAAGTAATATAGCACTAGCTATAAATAAAGTCGTAGAATACGAGTTAAATTTCTTATTTATTTAATCAGCGCGCCGACAGATTAGTCTCACGGTATACTTTATATGCAAAATCCTAATTTCATATGTATATCATGTATATCTTCATCATCTATTCCAAATACCAACATCTAAACCGGTAATGCCGTTAAGACAAATTATGAGGTGCGCACGCGGCGATGGCGCACTGCGAAATTGTCTCAGAAGCCGCAGAGCGGCGCATCCTGAGCTATCTGAGGATCTAGCGGAATGGACGGAATTATCTGCAAGAACGCAATGTGGGAAAAGGTTTGATCGACATCCTTTTTGTTTATTACTGGTAAATGGTGTGTAAATGACGTTTGATAATACTTACGTGCGCTCGAGGCCTGTAAGTGACACCTATTAATGTTATATAATAGTTTGCAGTTAGTTATAACTTTATGTCAAGTAAGCAGCTGGTCAATTCAGATATATTCGTGAATGTATCACTCATATTATTTTCGCCGGTCATTGCATGTTCTTTTGTTTTTATTTGTGAGCACTTGCAGCGAATGAGCCGTGAAAACAGTGTAAGTGATGATAACTCATGAATGACCTTTGAGTTGAACAGCTGCATATAATGCTTGTATCAAAGGGCACAATTTGGTGGACAGCAAGAGCGACATTAGGGATTAATGGCAGCTTTCAAGCGAAATATTCGCTAGTGAGAATCCAATGTGATCAAGTGTATAAATCACATCATGTACATTACCTACATAATTTTAGCTTAGGTGATATATTTATTTAACGGGCGAACACTTTGGTTTTCAAACTAGGCCTAGATCTCAGTACTCACGGGATCTCCGTGGTAAAAAGCTCGAAGTACATAAAATTCAACATTCTTTTTTAATTTTTTTTTTATTCCGGGCAATTCACACAGCATCATCTAGCCCCAAGCAATAAAACAAGCTCTGCTTGAGCTTGTTTTATTCCTTTAGTTCCAATGATGTGAAAAGGCAAGAGCATAAAATATTTTTTTGCTAAAAAATTTTATGAAACCACAAAAAAAAGAAAATGAAAATTATTGAGTTTCCTATTATGCACTGTTTCGCACATGATTTAGTCTAGATAAGGAACCCTGCGTTCTATTGATATGACTTGATTCGTAGGTTTTTAATAATTATTTGCTTCCTTTAAGTCAGTTTCTTAAATTGTTACGTAGATTTCTTGAAAATAAACAATAAGTTGATTTTTCTGATTACGCCGTTCCAAAAACGTTATGCTCTGCCCCGCTCATGTGAACGCGAAATCTTATGCCTGTCTATCCTTTTCACAAAATGTCATAAAATGCGTCCTCTTAAGCGTGATTGAAGATTTTGATTGCTCAATACGTCGCACACATAACGTTGGTACATTTCGTGATAGTAGGTAGAGATTTGGGGCTATATGTGGTTAAAAAGATCCATAAAGTATGTAGAATACTTTACTACAAGTGATTAAAGCTCTTTTCTATAGAGTAATTAAAAGGTTGGTGCAAAAGGGCACAGCCAGAGTCCTGAGTCGTAAACCTCTTAGAGACAGCTCCCAGCTTACTGCACACATAAATCATTTCTGAATGAAGACTTCAATATTATTATATTCCTGATTTCACCTCAGAACTCGTCTAGACCAGCGTTGGAAATAAAAAGGCCAAGATTCTTTTACCCCTTACATTTTGTACGCATTTTTATGGTAAATCTTAGAAAGGAAGCAAGGAATATACTTGAACGAATGAACTTTGCTAATAAAATGAATCAAACTAAAAATATTCATCTCAGTCTTTTTGAAAAGACTTCAGGTTATGTACGGATTGCTAGTACCTTTACATTTCTTATGATCTATTGACAAGAATCGCTACGACAAGGTCGCTTAGGCCAACGACAAGGTAATTTGGTAGCTTTTGAACTAAAGTTCAAACTGATTTATTAATAACAGCGGTTCTAACATGTTTCAGCTAAATAAAGGGTGCGCGGGAGTGTTTTGTGTTCGTTGCTCGTTTTTGATGCATAAATATTGTGGAATTGTCTGGTCAGCCTTTACGTTCTTTCTGTCACTGTTTAGGGCTCTTTGTGTACCGTAGATAATTTCTTTTGCTTTTCTCATTATATTGTACTAGCTGCTGCCCACGGCTTCGCACGCCATTATCCAGGATAAAAAGAAACCTATATCCGCCCCTGGGATACCACCTATCTTAATGCCAAATTTCAATAAGAACCGTTCACCCGTTTAGTCGTGAAAGCGTAACAGGCAGACAGACAGAGTAACCTTTGAATTTATAATATTAGTATAGATGCCGTTGGTAGATCATTTTGAAATGGGGGCGGCCTTTGCCCGGGAGTGGGCAAGTTGGTATAGGTATATATAATATGCTAGCGATATACTAGGCTTCGCACAGGTATATCTTTTGCATTTTCTAAATTTCACCCGTGCAAAGCCGGGGCGGATCGCTAGTTTACTATACGATTCAAAAGAATTGTTTGTCCTCGGGGATTTTTGAATGAAGGGCTACTGAATATTTTATTTATTATGAACTAGCGACCCGCCCCGGCTTCGCACGGGTGCAAAAGTAAAGGATAAAAAATGGTTATTGTGGGTTATCCCTAAGAGATACACATATACCATCGTGGACTTTTTTGTAGACCTTTTTAAGGTGTACAATACTGTACTACATTATTTTGACCTATCTCGTAGAGTTTTGCCAGCGTTTGCAATGTAAGCGCAAAAAAATGTGTTTATTTACGACATCCATCTATCATTAGAAACCTCTAAAATGATCAGTGTTTCTCTATATTTTGCATGTATTATACATATATCCCTTCCTCTTGAATCACTTTATCTATTTAAAAAAACCGCATTAAAATCCGTTGCGTAGTTTTAAAGATCTAAGCATACATAGGGGCAGACAGACGGGAAGCGACTTTGTTTTATACTATGTGTTGATGACGTATATGTAGATTAAATGTACCTAACATAAAAGGCCTTTGTTTTAATAATGGACTACCAAGACACGACCAAGAAGCTTTTCCGTGTCATAAATAATTTTAATCTGATTGTGAGCCTTTTCGAATTTATACAAAATGAAGTTCATCGTTCAGCGTTTTTATATCTGTCGTTTATAAAACAACAGAAACTTCCAACGTTATTACTTTTGAAGTATAATGATTGTTTTAAAAAACTAAAAACCGACTTCAACGATGTCAATCAACCTTTATACATCAGTGAAAGAATTATCAAAAACTATTAACAATTGGCGAAGATATCACCAAAATTGTTGTAGCTAGGTAGTCGTGATTCCCCTACAGTTTTTTTTTTTTTTTAAGTTTTCCGGTATAGATACTAATCCCTCGGGAATACAAATTTTATGGGACCACCACGGTATCATATATTCAGTGAAAGAATCATCAAAATCGTATAACTATTGGCGATGATATGAATTAACATACAAACATAAAAATAAAACATACGGCCCGAATTGAGAACCTCCTTTTTTTTTGAAGTCGGTTAAAAATAGCATTCCTCCAGCAAGTCTACATTCCCTCCCTCTCGGTGTGAAACCAGCGCTGCAGCAGTTCGCAACGAATGCGGAGTATGCGGCTGTCTGGCTCTGTCCACGATGGCTTCAATGGTGATTTGCTAGGTATTTGAGGAAATACCTTGCATGGGCGAATATACATTGGGTTGCTATGGAAATTCGCTAACTCTATTCTGAAGCTTTAACAATCTGTATTTTATTTAGGCACTTCCAAGTAATTAAAGGTGAAATCAGAATTTTCATGGATGGAATAAATGGAGCCATAAGTTTATTTCAACCGAGCTTACTTCCGGTAAGTTCGCTTGATCAGTAAACATATTTTTTTCCATAAAAAATGCAACTGCATTAAGTTATAAAACATTTGCATAAAACTTGAAAAGATTGCTAAAACAAAAATGATCACAAAAGAACTCGTAATCCCCTCAATTTTGTTTCTTCACCTGTAATTTGAGCCCGGAGAATATTATTTACAATCATATATTTGCAACTTTATATTATTAACATTAGAGCTCACAGTCTTTTTTGTTTAGTATTATCTTTTAGTTTTAACGGTCGAGTCATTAGGGTTCCTTGTTTTTTCAGTGGATTCGCAACCCTGTGCCCTCGCGTTAGGGTTGTCTCACATCCGGTGTGCTCCGCCCGGGGCACCTGACTACCGCTTGCTTGTAAGGTTTCTGTTTTTTTCTGTAATTGATTTTTAATGAGATTCTACGTAAGTAGATAGGTCAGGATCATAATTTGTGAAAAATATAGCTTTGAGGATATTGTTAATAAGCAAGTAGATGATAAAAGGGTGGCTTCTCTACACGCAGACATTTGTGCACTTGAAACTATTCCGCTGAACCATGCATTGTAGTAGACACACTTATTCCACTAGTGCACAAAATTGGAGAGAAAATCATATGTCTACTAAGATGATAATTATTCATAAGTTGAAGAGCTTATTTTGTAAGCCTATAGAAATAAAAGTTGGGGATTATTTCTGCAAATATTGTCATAAATCAACAACAAGAAAGTTATTTTATGGCAAAGTATGGGGGCGATGTTTACAAACATTGTATCGTGAGTTTGGCCGGAGTCTAGGTTTAACCCCTATGTGGAACTAACCAAAGAGTGATTTGTTTTATAAAGGTGAAAACATAACTCAATTCTTTGTCTGCCTGTCAGTCACAAGCAACTGTTTTTCCCTCATACAAGAAACCACCGTTTCATACAAACAGTAGATAAATGCCATAAATAATTCGCTGTCATCACAGGCATAATCTGCGGTGCAATTGCCTCACTCTAACAATGGAACTTGCGCTGACGCACTCTCTTACAACAATCCGTTTTCTCTTTCTCTCTCATCCAGTTCTAATAACAACCGACGATTATATTCTAAGCTTTATTCTTATATCGTTTAGGTTTTTATTCGGGTATTGTTTTACGAAAATGTATAGTTGTTGGCAATTATTATCAGATTCCGTTTTGGTATTTGATGTCTTATCACAGTGAAGTAGGTTTTAGGTTCGCTCGCAAGTTACGTCAGACAACTGAGACATGGCGCTTCGGTGTTGCCCGAGTGAAAATTGTGGTAATATTTCTTATTCAGTGATGTGAACTATTTGATAATGGACTGTTTAGACTAGTTCCCACGTAATCCGCTACTGATTTCATTTTTCTTCGTATTTTGTTTTGATTATTTATGGCTTCTAATTATTAGCCAATTAATTTGGAACCTTTTCTGTTATCTTTATGGGAGACAATTTGTGTTTTTGAGAACTCCGCGGGTTTTATCTTATGCTGTGCGAATACCTATACCATTCATGATATCTTAAATAGGGTGGTCTGCTATAGTAACAAGGTACCTAGGTAGGTAACTTTTTCTTCTTCTTCTTTTTTCTCCTTTTTTGCAAATGAGAAGTATTCATTCCTTAAATTGTTAGTTATTTTAAAACTGGTGTAATGGAATTGATTTTACTTTTATAATTCTAAAACCGAATTTCCACCAGAGGCCTATAGGGTGGCCGGGCTTCGCTATGAGTCAGTTTCATAAGTTGTGCTGTTTATAAGATAATCGAGGTAAGACTTGAATTTACTCATGCTCAGCTCAAGAGAAACCTATTTCTATGTATGTCTATGTACCTACTCGATACATAGACGGAATATTTATTTAGAAAAATATAAATGTTCAGCGTCTAACCAAGGTCCTAGTAGACTATCTATTTAGACCTTAGGCTTACTTACATAATAATAACTTTACTTGACTTATAACTATGAGTAAGTTATTATCCATCTTTATTTCCCTCGGACATAAAACTTATTCAACTGAATGGTAGAAAGTAAATAATTGCAGGTTGTATTATCACATAAACTTGGGTATCTTGTTAAGTCAGTTAATTCGTTTCGCGGGGAAACTAAACTTTTTCAGACACTTTAAAATAAATAACAAACCAAGACTTGTTATT
>JAPQVW010000564.1:0-24532 GCA_028535905.1 Quercus berberidifolia | reverse complement strand
AGGGGGAATTCTATCCTTTTGACAGAGGGGGGGGGGGGGACTGGAATCATTTCGTCCTACCGATGCTTCGAACATTAAGGAGAGAACCGCTCTACAAAAATTGTCTAGAACACCCTCTCCGATTTTCTAACGGGGAGGTGAGGTAAACACGTATAGCACACAGAGGCACGAGGGGGCGGAATAACGATCATATTCGCAAATAATATTATATTCCTACGTACTTACACTACAACAATGTTGTAACAGTTCATAGCACTGCGCTGATGTTTGTATAAGAAGTATATATATAGTAATTGTAAGTATGTATGTATATCCAGCAGTAAGAATGTATATCCAGCGTGATCGGGTGGGAACTACCCCTAATTCTATGGCGTGATCGGATGTAACTGTTTAGCGTCGAAAGCCGTGATCGGTCGCACCGTGATCGGGTGGGAACTACCCATTTTGCTCAGGGGAAGCGAGTTAGTATGGCGTTTCCTTCCCTTTATGTTCGAAGTACCGATGGGATGAAGTGGAATAACATCGGATCTCTTTGTTTAACCAGCTCGAATCCAATCAGAGCGGGACAGCATAAGAGATGACGTCATTCTCAATCCCATTCCTTGTTATGTACGCAGGTTATATATCACCATATTCTTTGCGATTTGTAGAATATTGGATGCGTTTTCTGTAAAGTTGAAAAGCGGGAGTGCATTCCTGACAGTTTTCTATGGCATTCAATAACATTTGCCGCCGTCCAGCATGCCCGCTGTTTCCTTTCAAAGCCGCTTTACATTTGGTAACCGCTTTCCACAAATAAACTTCTTTATCTATTCTTCCACTAGTGGACAAAAAATGTAGTGAAGAGAAAATCAATAACACTTTATTTCTTACTAGAGATCCGCCCCGGCTTTGCATGGGTGCAATTTATAAAATGCAAACAACATTTGGTAACCGCTTTCCACAAATAAACTTCTTTATCAATTCTTCCACTAGTGGACAAAAAATGTAGTGAAGAGAAAATCAATAACACTTTATTTCCTACAAGAGATCCGTCCCGGCATTGCACGGGTGCAATTTAGAAAATGCAAAAGAGATACCCGCGAAGGCAGGGCGCGTCGCTAGTATAGCCTATGACACTCCCGAGTAATGTAGCTTCCTAACGGTGAAATAATTTTTCAAATCGGTCCAGTAGTTTCGGAGCCTATTCCGGGCAAACAAACAAACAATCAAATCTTTCCTCTTTATAATATTAGTATAAACCAAGAGGCTGTAGAGAAATACTGAGATCTAGTTTCTGAAATCACAAATCCTGCACCTTTTCCTGAAAACCACGTGAATTAATTTACCTCACAACTGTACCGAACGTAGAACTCCAGTACGGTACTGGAGTTCTATGTTCGGTACAGTAGGTAACACAGTTTTTACTAGTACGGAGGACTGCCACCTTACTAAGGTACTGGTACGGTTCATGTAATATAATAAAATAATCATAGGCATAAGGTAGATAATCCGTGATATTTGCTTATTATATTAGTCTTATTCACACAACCTACCTCCTAATGCATAAGTATCATAATATTATTTGTACCAAACCTACATAGTTTTGTAATCTTTGTAGAAATAAATAAATGTTTATGTTTATGTTAAATGTTTATGTAAAATGTTTATAGTAGGTACTGGCAGT
This sequence comes from Quercus berberidifolia, assembly GCA_028535905.1. Classification (NCBI taxonomy): domain Eukaryota; kingdom Viridiplantae; phylum Streptophyta; class Magnoliopsida; order Fagales; family Fagaceae; genus Quercus; species Quercus berberidifolia. The sequence goes on along the minus strand of JAPQVW010000564.1, from coordinate 22,866 downwards.
ACCTAGTATGTTGTGCTAAACATATTGTTTAGCACGACAGACGAAATGTCACAACCAACAATTGCTTAGTAATACAAACACCCTGTAATGTGCATTTAGTTAGTACGAAATTAGTATTGAATTCCTGTTCTGCACATTTTACGACACATATATGACGACCTCCGTGACGCACTGTCTTTTGCACCCGTGCAAAGCCGGGGCGGATCGCTAGTCGAAAATAAGGCAAAATTTAGGATTAATTCATTTATGCCAGACGATTTACACATGCGCAGTGCAAGTGGCGCAGCGGGTGAAGGTCTGCCTGCGACGCGGAAGGTTGCGGGTTCGATTCCCGCCCGGAACAAATATTTGTGCGCTCCACAGAAATTTGTAACGGAGGTCTCGGTGTTTTCTATTTATCATATAAAATATATATCTATGTAATGTATTGTATTAAATATATCACTCATTTGGTACCCATAATACAATCTCTTCTTAGCTTGGGGCTAGATGATGTTGTGTGAATTGTCCAGCATTTTTTTATTTATTTATATTGTTAGGTACTTTATGCTAGTAATTTTTAGGTAATTCTATAGGTGTTCAGGAAAGTAGAGAACGTGTACAAAACAGAGGGCCTACTAACTCGCAAAACTAACTCTTATGTCGCTTGCATAAGAGTAGCATTTGCTTGAAAACGAATCAGAAAGTTCGACTTTCCTTTTCCGAGTAGGCTCCAGGTTAAAAAAGTCTTTATTAACAAAAAAAATACAATCAAAGAATAGAAACAAATTAGAACTAGTATTAACAATTGGTACTCAGGTTAGAATGTTTACTTTGACCTCAAAATAGAGATTTGCTTGCCTCAAATAGAGAATTACTTTTTGTTAGTTAGGTAGTTCTAATTTGTTTCTATTATTTGATTGTAATTTTCTTTGTTAATAAAGAGTTATTTATGAAAAGAAAATACTTTTGGGAAATTCCATTCGTGCCAATTAAGACTCAAAAACAATAACAAAGTTGAAGAATCAAAGTTATTCGATAACAAAGGTTATCGATCGGCCATATGGGTATTGCAATTAAATTAACGATGTCACTCTATCGAGGGACCCTGAGTTCTATTTGCTCCACTTGTTCCATTCGCCCCCATATAATTCCCCAGCTTATTTTTGGTAAATTGCTTTTTCAGTCTTTCGTACTAAGAGGGTATTGACAGTATTGATTTTGAAATTCGCAAGTGTGCGGTGGTGAAGTCTTTACGGCTCTATGTTGAGGTTTCAAAGCTTCTCATTTTTGATGCATGATTAACTGAATGGAGGCCGAAAAGATCGAGATGATTCGAAGTGAATTATTTTTCATTCACAATCAAAATGCAGCCATTGAGCGGCGAACAGTATGAGTAATACATCTGATACTTAATACATCTGATAACATTAGTGGGAAGTTTTACAATAAATCATTAATCTAGCCTCAAATTACTTGAACTTTTTAAACTTTGTGAGACACCAAAATTCATTTAGTATCATGGGGTACTATATCAATACTATATCGATACTATATACTATATCGATATCGATATCAATTTTGGTATCTCTTTTCTACTAAAGAAAACTTACAGCAGATTTTATTTCACAAAGAAAGCTTACATTACAAAAAAAAACAACTAATATTTACACTTATATCAATTTCCTAAAAACCTAAGCCGTCGGTGTCTCTTTATATTTTTTTAAGTCAAGTCGGGACAAAGTTTTTATTCCTATTCATTATTAATCAGTACAGCACTATTCAACCGACGGGACGGCCCAGATTTCCAAAGCCAAATCTTTTGCTTACTAACCTGCATTAATTTTAAACACGAATATAATACCCCTTGATTTGGTTTAAAGACACAAGTTGACACAATGTTTCATAATTATTTCTATCTTCGTCATCTATGCGCGTTTGGCACGAGGCCACGTCCAATGTCCATCTAGATGCCAATCGAGCACGCAGAATTGAAGAGTGGGAAGAATGATGGGGTGATTTTGCACGTGTGGGGTGTCAAAGTTGCACAACACAATTGGCATTTATCGAACTGTATCTAACAACATCATCTCTGCGGTCGAGGCGCATAGACGTTAGCAGAAAGTATTTTGGACTGTCCTCAAAAGTAGTTTTGACTGACTCACTCACTAACTATCCTGTCGCATCGACCCCGAAGTGGCTCTTAGCCTCCGACACAATAGATCGCCACCGGCTTCTGTCCTGCGCTGTCTCCGCCCAGTCCGGTGCTAGGATTTGAAGTGAGCGAAGGTCCTTCTCCACTTCGTCCTTCCAGCTGTATCTGGGCCGGCCGACTGGTCGTCGGCCAATCGGCGCTCCCAGGAAAGCCCGTTTTACGGCCCGATCTTCCTCCATTCGTAGCACGTGGCCGAGCCAGCGCAGCCTGTGTGATTTTGTTTCGCCGATGATGTTAGGCAAGGCCACTAGTTCAGAGATCTCCCGGTTCTTCCGCACCCTGGACTTGGACTGTCCTACGGAATTATACTCTGGTCTTTGGCAAACTATTCTGTTTTCAAACTGTTTTGTAAATTCGCTACCATAAATTCAAGAGGGATTCATCGCAATTTTTACTCTGAATCTTTTAAAGGCATGAAATCCGGCGTTACAGTTTACTTTGCAAGTAAAACCTCTCGTTAACATTCCGGCGTTTTCCCTTTATCTTTTTGTTTTGTTTTTGTGTCGTGAAAAGATTCTGGATACAACTGTAATCTTTTATGAGCTTATGCATAGGTACGACTTTCCACTGCATTTATATGTAAATTGTATACATACATTAGAGACAGTCATGGTCAATGGTCATACGTTTTGTTATTATCTATTCCATACTGTCTGATGGTGACGATGACTGCGGATTCTAAACTTTAATGCTTGGTAGATAATGTTTTTATCATTTAATTTTTATATAATAAAAAACATAGGTACATACCGAACATAAAACCTCCACCTTTTTGTAGTTGGTTAATATACATATATATAGCTTACATAGCTTCCTCAAGATACAATCGAACATTTTGCTCACAGGACCATTTAAACTGCTTGGCACCGATAGTAATCCCAAGAGTTAAAAGAAAATTATTTATTAGAGTAAACATAAACAGAGTTAGGTAGTAAGAAATCAAAACTAAGGGGACTTTTTTATTTATTTATATCCAAATTAAAAGTACATTACAAAATAAATTTTCTGCCAAACTGTACAACAGTTTGTAGGCAGTAGCTCTCGTGGACACAATAAACTTAAATTATAGATGTAAGTACCTTATCTAATCAGTCACATATTCTAGCTATATTGATACTTCAATACCTGTGTAAAAAATTCTATAGTAATTACAAGTGCAAATTAAGTGCAAATCGAGTGCATTACAAGTGCAAATTAAGTGCAAATCGAGTGTATTACAAATGCAAGCTAAGTGCAGTAATATAATAACTTATAATACGTCTCTACCCGTTGGTACTTAGTACTTGTATTGAGATCCGTTCAACTGTTTAGCGTAAAAATGTAACAGACAGACTGACATATAGGCCGAGTTACTTTCTCATTTATAATATTTACTAGTAGGTATCATTTATGGAAACAAATTAGAATTAGTATTTACAATTGAAACAGTTAAGCTAACTGCAGAATGTTGCAAACAATCTACAGGTAGCTCAACTAGTTCATATCAATACCAGTCGGTAGCGTCCCCAAGATGCTGGCTGCATTGCCACGCTGTATGGCAATGCTGATGCGCTATGCCAGATACTCCCAGATCTCGGGTCACGCGTCGCATCGACCAGACGCTCAGATAAACTTTTAAAAACCCGGAGAGCCTCGGTACCCCACAAACCTAGGGTCTCGACTCCAAGGGGAGCAAATGTGTATCATTTATCTAGTATGAATTTTATAGGCCGATAATGTTGGGCAGTTTTGCACTTTCAAGCACCTTCTATTTTTGCATTACAAGTCATCTACTAAGTGCCGAAAAAAAGAACACTACATAATCCACCCTTCGTGGATACAAATGCCGTTAATGATGATGGATTTTACACTTGTGTGCTCGATCATACTGTAGTTATCGCTGTTTGTAGTAATTACTGAACGCTAACAAACATGGACACTGATCAATAAAAAGGTTAACCAATATTATTTTGTTACAGTAATTGAAAAATAACAGTGGGTTTAGAAAATACAGCTGATGTTTGTATACGCTGCATAGACCAGAAAATTTAGTCGAAATTTACTGTTGTTTTCCCATGGGAACGATTTATGGGGTAAAAAAAGGCCTATGTTTTATTCCAGGTTCAGGGTTAGACCTACATCTATTTATTATCAGCAAAATTTCAGCCCGATCCGTGCAGTAGTTTTGGCGTGAAGATACTTCTTCAAGGTCTCGGCAAATATCACGTTTTTTTTCCACGAATGGTATGGGTTCCTTCATTGTTCGATTTTCTCACTGTGATTCTAAACTACGTTCTTAGAAGTCTTGTATAAAATTAATCTTATGATACGTATCTTATGATACGTATGTCTAGCTTATGATACGTAATTACCATATCAATTTTTGAAAATTCTATTTTTTAACGTAATCTTTACTAATATTAAGAGGAAAGATTTGTTTGTTTGCCCGGAATAAGCTCCGAAACTACTGAACCGATTTGAAAAATTCTTTCACGGTTGGGAAGCTACACTATCCCCTGGTGATATAGGCTAAATAATATTTAAAAAAAAATTAGGGATTTTTACCAAAACTCCAATAATGTAACCCAAGGTATAAAAAAATTACCTGTTCCAAGTAGCTCGATAAATGGCATAGAACATAGAATGGCCACTGGCAGTAAGAAGGAGGTTGAATTTCTTTTCGAGTGAATTTATGACCAACTCCTTGAAACTCAAACCTTCTTAGATATAATGAAGTAATTTTGTTCGTCCATGGTCCTTGCGAACTTCATGAACTTGATCTTTCAGGTTTTGTTTTTGACATATTGCCAATTGCTACCTATCGAGCTATTTGCAACTGATCGTCTTAGATAAATCAAAAACCCCTCATTCCTGTTCAACAGTTAAGCAAATAATTTAGTACTAGCGATCCCCCCGGCTTTGCACGGGTGCAATTTAGAAAACTTAAAAGATATACCTGTGCGAAGCCGAGGCATGTCGCTAGTAATAGGTGGCGGCGCTAGTTTGAGTCGGAGTACCGCCTTAAACTGAAACAAGTGATCAATTATACCATCAGGCGGAAGCTACTTTTTATCATATTTTATTACCGAAATAAAATATCTAAATTAAAACTCTCAATAAAATATTTTTATCATATTTCATTACCGGATATTTTTTTTCCGTACCTGTGATAGTACAATAGGTAGAGGATCCATGTTTTTTACGCTCTGTTTTTCACTTATTGTTCCTAGAGAGCTTTTGTATTTTGAGATAAAATAAATGAGAGCACATTTCCATTTGTTGAATACGTACCTACTTTTAATTTGATCAACGGACTACGAGTAATTAATACAGTAATTGAAAAAAACAATGAAATAAAATAACGTGAACCTTATTTCAGCATTCAGCATAGAGTTACATAAGAATTATATACTTAGAAATGGCTGACTCGCGCAAAACAAACTGAAAAGTACGATAAAATAAATAGTCAAATCCATTTTTGAGAACGTTAGATATCGTCGATATTACTTTAAACTTTTGGAAATATAAGGGAGTGGAACAAGTTTTCGAGCGATCGCTGATACCGTAGCGGGATGCTAGCTACTTGTAGGATAGGTAAACCTCAAAGTCCAAAAAGCATTGAATTTAAAATAAAATTGAATTGATCCTGATCCGTGATACATCATCTGTCTTCCATTCATTGATAAACTCTTAACGAAACGAGAACAATGGACTCAAACAAAAGATAATCACAATGCAATTTATCTACCTCACAATCAGATTAAAAATAACAAAACCGAGTTAGGTAGATATAATTTTGGTAGAGAAAAGAATTGGTAGCGTCGAATGACCGTCGTTATTTTTTATTGATTGACAACTAAAAGTGTCCGCTTGTTATAATGTCCACGACAAAAATAACAATTTCTCGTACTGACCACTTCTAATAATACCTCACTTTTGTTATTCTATGGCTTAAAATATTTTTATTCAACAATTTATGAATAATATTTATGAATAAAACTTAACAACTTAACAAAAACAGAAAACAAGGTCACAGCAAGGTAATCACCAAATATACAAACACAAACTTCAAGAACGCATAAAATTGCACACGCGCAGTGAAAAAAGTTCAAATTAGAGTTCGAAAGTGCACGATAAAATATTTTGCCAATATTTCTTCGGTTTTGTCACCCCTTTGTTTACAAAAAATACGTAGGATTATAGTGCTGACTATAGGGTATTAGTACCTAACCTACTTACAAACTTTTGTGGATGCCTACTATATAAGATACTAGCGATCCGCCCCGGCTTTGCACGGGTGCAATTTAGAAAATGCAAAAGATATACCCATGCGAAGCCGGGGCGTGTCGCTAGTGCAGCCTATGACACTCTCGAGTAATGTAAGCTACATTACCCCAACGGTGAAATAATTTTACAATTTACAATTTTTCGGTCCAGTAGTTTCGGAGCCTATTCCGGGTAAACAAACAAACAAACAATCAAAGAAAGGTTGCGGGTTCAAATCCCGCCTGATTCTTTAATTTTTGGGATATATTTTTAGCTGTATATATCAATTCTTAGACATAATGATACCACCATGTAATCAGAACTAATTGAAGATTTTGGATTACAAAAACAATTTAACAAATTGATTCTGGTACTGAGAAGGGCGGGTTATTAAAAATTCCGTCATCTTTGTTCGCGAACTCGACGATAAAGTTCAATTTTCTTTGCAATGCTGAAAAGTGTCCGGCTTTTTATATAAAAACATTTTATTATTTAGTCTTCAAAATCGGGTTAATCTTTACTCTAATAGTTGAGTCAGTAAAACTAGGTTACTTCAAACTCAAATGCCAAATGCTCACACACAAACAAACAAACAACATCCCACCCTAAATAAAATACCGTCTCCGTTCCATCGCAGGTAAAAATGCCAAAACCGAATCATATGTTTCACATTAAACGTCTGAAAAGGTCAGAGAAGCCTGATTGTTGCAATATGAAGTATATAGGACGACCGATGTGGCGCAGCAGGCGAAGGTCTGCTTGCGGCGCGGAAGGTTGCGGGTTCGATTCCCGCCCGGAACAAATAATTGTGCGCTCCACAGATATTTGTTCCGGAGGTCTGGGTGTTTACTATGTATGTATATATCTATCTATGTAGTATAACGTATTAAGTATATCAGTCATCTAGTACCCATAACACAAGCTCTGCTTAGCTTGAGGCTAGATGATGCTGTGTGGATTGTCCGGCATTATTTATTTATTTATTTTATAAAGTACCGGAAGCTTTAGGTAGCTTACTTAAAGAAGTTTCAGTTTTAAATGGCCAAGTCATGGTGAGTCTTTACTTTTTTACCATATTTTCAATGTAAATCTGTCGAAAATTGTGACTTGAGACTTCGAGACCAATAGGGGATATTGAGAAATTCCATTTCCGAGTCTTCGACACGGAATCTGACACATATTCGCGCGAAATTCATTATATTCACGTTATCGTTTTAAATCTTTAATGCATGCTACAAGGAATATAAATAACAAAAATAATAATAACAATTTATTTATTTAGGTCACCTACAGTTTAGACATACATAAAAAGGATATAAGAAGGTACACATTACATATTATTATAGCATTTTACCTACTATTATGTTCCTGCTCAAATTTTATTAGTTCGAGTTATCGGGCACTAACGTCATTTTTGATGAGATTCGAGTGGGTTATAAAATCTACGAAAATACCACCAAAAGCCTCAATATTAATCCGACTTTTAGATGATGACATCGGAAAATTCGGAAAGTCGGCTTACTCTCAAAAGACGGATCTGTTAGCGATTCTGTAAGCCTTCAAACGATTCGTTTGTGCAGAAATCCGATATTTTCATGAAATTAATGAACTTCAGTGGTCAAAGAGCGAACTGGAAAATTAATATACCTACCTTATGCTATTATAGTAAGTAGGTATAGGTTACTTATGGAGTTCAAGTTTAGTATGCACGGGGAAAATTTGACTTAAGTATGTACCCAGTTACTTAGTACCTGTAACCAGTAGGCTTAGCATAGCGTTTGTTGTCTAGGTTAGAATAGACAAAAATGATATCGCATCTTCATACATTGCGTAAATTATTGAAGTTGAAGGAATTATTTTCAAATATTTTACGCATTTGATGATGATGTGACGTAATTTTTCTCTATTCTACCCTAGACAAGAAACGCTATGCTTGGCCTACTGGTCTAAAGAATTGTACAACGTTAACAATTTTTCATTAAATTTTATGTAAATGTGTGTAAATGTGTAAATTCAAAACATTGACTCTCTATTTTGTTGAATTCGTATGGAAGCATATTAAGATCGGTAACGAACAGAATCGATAATTAAATAAAGACATCGAAAATTGGATCTTAGCACGACCAAATAAGGAGTTCGCTGTATTCACAGTCGTCTTAAAATCAATTATACCGCCGTTTCGCTTGAATAGACTTGTGCCAAGGACATTTTCGGTTCATTGGAGTAAAGAGTTGCGAGAAAGCCGATTGTGAGCGCTTGTGACGCGCGTTTCAGACTCGCAGTGACGTAGTTAAACATTGTGTCATAACGCATTTGGGGTGTAGGGTTGAAAAAAAACTAATTGTACCTAGGTACTGTAATGACATATAAATTACGTGTAAGAAATGCGCGAACTAATTAATAAAATCAATGGTTTTTGCAGGTATTAAAATATTAATTAGAGCTGCTTTTTGAATGTATGTTAATTAGACCTAAGTTAACCAGTGCTCCGAAATTTTGCAAGCAATTTCATAATTATTATAAGTATTTAACGGGTACAGTCATCCCGTGACCACGACAGTGTGTAAACCTGTCGAAACGTCGGGCAAAATAGGTAAATAAACGCGATAAATACCCGTTAAATACTTATAATAATGTGTTCTGATCGCGTTAGTTTAAAAATATTAATTTCATAATTTACAATAAAGATTTTAGTAAGTCGAATTTTTTTTACGGACTTGATGGTAGAACACCATTTGGAGCGGTCCCCAGTTCTCATAAGCGAGGATTAAATATTAGACCATTAACTTCGTCTTTAAAACACCAATCTGGTATATGTACGCCTATCGCTCATAAAATCTAGCTTAATAGGTACAATAAAGGCATAGTGGCTCATGAGGACCCCTTCGCTTACATCATGCCAGAAAAAAATGTGCGTCAAAATGCTTATCATCTCGTCCCTCGTAAGTCTACTGTAAAGGGCTCTCTGCCGAGTGCTAACTTCAAACATGACTTGAAGCGTCTTTGTACCGTCGTCGTATTCATGTTCTTTATCAAGTTCCGTGGCTTCTCTTAAAATGTTTTGTAGTTCATAAAACATTTTATACTTTATACTTACAAAGTAGGGAATGTTAAAGAAACAGAAGGAAGGTTATGTTTGTTCGGCCAAACACGAAAAAAGCACATAAGAATGGCAACAGAAAATACAGTTTTTATGATCAAATGTCTGTGGAAACCTCAAGTAAAAAAGTGAAATTAGTAGGAGCTACCTTCTTTTACGGACTAGCTAATGCCCGCGACTTCTTACTCATTTTTCCGAGATTAAAGTGGCCTATCTGTTATAAGATACTTAAGTGCATCTATGTAACAGACAGCAGCATTATCAGCGTTGCTAACACAAACAAGTTTGTTTTGAAAAAAACTATAAACCGACATCGTATTTCTTGATTTTACACTGTTTTTTTTAAGTTTTGTGGGACAATACAATAGCGAAAGAATCATCAAAATCGGTCCACAATTGACGGGAAAATCGAACATATAAAAAAAACATACATACACCCGAACCATAGAACCTCCTCCTTTTCTCGAAGGCGGTTAAATACAGAATCGCGACCTTCCTAACACTGACCGACATATTTTATTAGTTGAGTACACATGCGATGTTCAAGTAAAAGGTCGAACTCAGGCGAGTGATAAATCCGCTTCACTGGCCCAGTCCGGATACACCCGGGTATATCTGGATATTTCCGGATATATTTGTGGAGCACGCTAGCCTCACGCTCCCCGGAAAGGACGGTGGGAGCTGCTAATTTATTACACAACTTGATCTTAAGAGTGGCTTAGTTTGTTGTGTCTATAGAAGATACTTGACCGAAGTAGAGTAAGTAGAGTTCTTTCTTCTTTTCACTATAGCTTATCTTATCTGTGACTTTAGGTACCTACTTAGTTTTGGAGTCCAAGATATTTTTGTAAACAATGACGTTTATGTCTGAAAACTTAACAGAAACTGTAAAAAAACAACTGACAACAGCAAGGTTAGATCCGCTTTATGTAAGTTATAGAGGTAGAGGTAACTAAAAACAAAAACTTCATCAACGCATAATTGCATAAGCGCCGCAAAAAAGGTGCACGTTTGAGTTTGAAAACCGATGAGATAAAATTACGATTGAAGAGTAAAATCACACAATAACTTTCAACAGAAATAGCACAAACTAGACTTTAGTATAGAGCAACTCATTTTACGCAGAACTGAAATTATTGCGATCGTTTGGCCTTTATTTATATTAGATGCTCTTGGTTAAAATGTGGTTATCAAACCGCTGAAATTTCAAGTAGCCTATAACGCCTACGTCAGCAGCCGCTTATCAGCTGAATTTGCGTTATCCAATATTGTCCAAAAATACTCGGTTTACAGACAGAATTAATTAGTTTACCTTCGTACGGATTTGGTTATAATTATCAGCCTGAATTCTATTATATTACTGATACGGCAGATAATCCGACAATTGTTTTACGGGACCCTAAATTGAATCGGATCAGCATTAGTTTCAATTTGTTATTCTAAAAGGATTGGAAATCTGAACGCGTAGAGAATTGCAAGGTAGTCAGATTTTATTTAGTAGGGAAGGTTTTGTTTTTCGAATTGATGATGCGTGATTGATAGCACAATCGCAAGGTAAGTATTTTGATTCTCGAACTGATGATACGAGTTTGATAGCACAATCGCATGGTAAGTATTTTATTCTCGAACTGATGATGCGAGATTGAGAGCACAATCGGTAGGTAAGTAGGTATTTTGATTTCCGAACTGATGATGCGAGATTTAGAGTACAGTAAACATGGGATGACGTTCTATTTTAAATGAAAATTGGTTGTTCTACACTATAGAGATTGAATCAAATCTTATTAAAAATGGAACGAGCGCCCTGACCCTTCCGATTGACTGACTTTCTAGACTGATACTCATAGGGGGGCCCTTTGAACTGAGTCCTGAATTTGATTTCTCCATAGTAGTACAGTCATTTGGTAGTTTTACCTGAGAAAGTTTTTCGGGACTTTTGAAAATGGGTAATTTTTTAGAGTAATTTTATAGATTCGATTTGCTCTTTCCAAATTTCAACTTTTCCGCTCGCGCTGCCATATTGGAAAAATGGCGTCTCATAGCAGGTTTTTTGACTGTATCTCCTTTCCGACCCATTTAACGAACGATGATGTTTTGTATGGGATTTGCGTAGTTGAACCGCATGCTCTGCTCCAAAACCAAAACCAAACTCTACTACTAAGGTTTCTGTTTAGGTAACATTTAAACATCCGAGGTGCTATTATATTCCGCCCTCGCGTTTATTATCATTGACTTAATGAAAGATTGCAATATTTCATAGACACGTAGTCTGATTTTATTTAGTAAGTAAGGTTTTGTTTTTTTCGAATTGATGATGCGTGATTGATAGCACAATCGCAAGGTAAGTAAGATCGAGATCAGCTCGATTAATATCGAAGCTCTCGTTAGTCGCGATATTTTTTGAATCGATAGATTCGCATCACTATTTTTAAAAAGAAACAGAGTCTTGGAAATATTATATTCTATCATCCAGTCAAAGAAAACAAACGTGTAGACAGAGTAGGTATAATCGAATAATACATCAATTATTGGATCAGATTGGAATAGGGCACCTAACCTCCATAGTTTTTGTTCTCTCGTGCAATGAACATGCGGTCCACTATTAGCCCAAAAACCACAGGGCTATAAATCTGGGCTATTGGAGTTTAGTTTCAATATTAATCGCATTCGCCCAGCCGGATTAAGCCCTAATCCTAGGTGTTTTATTGAACACTATGATGGAATTTAGAGTACCTACCTAGGTTCCTTTATGATTAATTTGTATTTCTGAAGAGGAATTTAACTTCAGGAGACCGAAATGTGAATTTTCTCTCATTTATTTTAGTTAAGAATTTAGAAAATCTGATAGAATGATCCGATTCTGATTAATTATTATAAAAAAATATTACATAAATATCTACATATTATGTCGCAGCCCGATAGTTGAATCAGCTATTGACAACACGGCCATTCAGTTAATTGCCGAGGGCCTAGGAAATAAGCTGAACTTTTTTCTGCCTTCGCTCATGTTTTACCTACTTTAATTGGATAAGTAAGTCGCTCCCTCTCTCTCTCTCTCTCTCACTATCTATCTATCTAGCTCTCTCTAAGCGTTCTCAGGTTAGTATGTACCCGGCGGCTCCAAGTTCAGCCGTTTCATGCGGCTAACTTTTAGTCAGCCAATCAGCCTAGGCCCTTTTTTATTATTAACCCTTGGGAAATGCGCACGTACTGTCACTTGGAGACAGTATGATAGACCGATTGGCTGACTGAAAGTTAGCCCGCATCGGCTGAACTTGAAGCCGCCGGGTACATACTAACCTGAGAACGCTTAGAGAGAGCTAGATAGATGATAGTGAGAGAGAGAGAGACTTACTTATCCAATTTAGGTAGGTAAAACATGAGCGAAGGCAGAAAAAAGTACAATATAGCTAGTATAAAATAAAGATAATTTCCCACATAATTTACACACAATTTTCGGTTTTAGCTTTAACTGTCAACCTACACAATATTTGAGAAAGCTCAGTAATATCTCCATCTCCAGAAACTTTTCTCATTAAGTTTTCAAAAGGTCAGGGTCAGATAAACCGACGTCTTGTATTTGCAAATTCCTTTCTTTTGCAAATTGTTAAGACTCCCTTTTATTAGATAAGTTTTATTACTTAATATTGCCAGGTTTAGAAGTTTACAAGTGGTTAGCCAGAACAACTTGAATTCAGTGCCATATTTGAATATTGAATTCATCGTCGAATATTTGACCATCTGTAAATCAGTATTAGATATTTCAAACATTTCCATGTACCTACATACTTATCATGAAAATGGACATCATATTTTTTTTCCAGTCAAATCTAAGTACCTTACAGCCTACGTCACTAATATCAGCGGGCGAAGGTCTGCCTGCGACGCGGAAGGTTGCGGGTTCGATTCCCGCCCGGAACAAAATATTTGTGCGCTCTACAGAAATTTGTTTCGGTCTGGGTGTTTACTATGTATAATAAAAAATATCTATCTATGTAATACATTATATTATGTGTATCAGTCATCTAGAACCCATAACACAAGCTCTGCTTAGCTTGGGGCTAGATGATGCTGTGTGGATTGTCCGGCATTATTTATTTATTTATTTATTATAAATGCGAAAGTTCATCCATCCAGGATGGATGTTTGCGGCTTCTTCACGCCAAAACTACGGAACCGATTGAGCTGAAATTTTGCATAGATGTAGCCCTAGACCTGGAATCAAACATAGGCTACTTTTTATCCTGGAGAAGGACGTGCGAAGCCGCTGCCAGCAGCTAGTTAGGTATACCTATGTACTTTCTAGTCTTTGGTATGCATAGCTTGGGGCTAGATGATGTTGTGTGAATAGTCCAGCATTATTTATTTATTTATCTGGTATGTCTCAAAAGACTATCTAAATACACACACATCCCACATTCTTCGTTGCGTTTTCTTTACTGCTTTCAGGTTTTGACTCCTGATTTTGCATTTTGACGATAACATTTACTTAATTTATTTTCAAAGCTTTTCAAAATCCCTAAATCAATTTTACAGGAATCATATCCGGGCAGAGTTATTCCGCAACCCTTATCAAAAGCGCGCTTACCGTGACGAGAATCAAGATGAGATATTGAAAAGCAATTTCACGAAACAATGAAAAACGTTAAATGAATTTTCAATCAACCTAAAGGATTTTATTTGCTTACAAAACAATTTTGGTGGTCCCGTTTAGAATCCCCAATCTGGCCGTTCTGGCCAGAATAATTAGTGGGTATATATACGGCGTAAGGTACATCTCGCCCGCGAAAAAACTCCTCTGCGGACGAGTTGTACCTTTTTTAAAAAGCGTAGTGGACAACTCGTACAAATTTATCAAAGAATAGCTAATGAAATTTTAGCAGCCTTTTTTACACCGCACCAAGCGAGGTCGGCATGAAGGGAAGTCGCCTTTACAAGAGTCGACGTTACGGGAATCGACTTTAGAGGAATCGGCATAGAGGGAACAATTCATCTAAAATTAGATTTGGACGAGTTGTCCCTTACCTCAAAGTGAAGTGGACATCTCGCCCGCGAGTAGACCGTCGTTACCTTCCAGGGTTCCGTATCATACACCTAGAGCTCTTATTATTGACCAAGTACGGAACTAAGATCTGAGTCTACTTGATGATGGTATCTAGACGTGATCGTCTCATTTTTGTATAGGATTTACGTAGTTCTCTGTCGCCTGATACCGGCACTGTACCAAACCCCATAGAAAAAGGAGTCACGATCGCGACTCGATACATCTCGATATATATAGAGCGATAAATTAAATTAAATTAAATTAAATTAAATTCATTTATTAACTCAGACAAGATATTAGGTCCATTTTTTGTTAGTGAGCTATCTTACAGTCTATGTTAAAGTACAAGGAAAGCAATACATAAAAAATTAAAAAAGAAGGTTTAAGGACCTTCACTCGTGTCCCGATCAAGCTATCCCAAGCGAGACTTTCTACTTGATTAGGACCCGAATGAAGGCCTTCATTGCTGGTAGGTCATAGTGATCTGGAATGACTTGCAGGAATATATAAGACCGCCAATTGTCACTTATATTTAAATTGTTTCTATTTGTAAATTGTTTCGTAGTTTGTCATAGCGATCTGGAATGACTTGCAGGAATATATAAGACCGCCAATTGTCACTTATATTTAAATTGTTTCTATTTGTAAATTGTTTCGTAGTTTGTCATAGCGATCTGGAATGACTTGCAGGAATATATAAGACCGCCAATTGTCACTTATATTTAAATTGTTTCTATTTGTAAATTGTTTCGTAGTTTGTCATAGCGATCTGGAATGACTTGCAGGAATATATAAGACCGCCAATTGTCACTTATATTTAAATTGTTTCTATTTGTAAATTGTTTCGTAGTTTGTCATAGCGATCTGGAATGACTTGCAGGAATATATAAGACCGCCAATTGCCACTGATATTTAAATTGTTTCTATTTGTAAATTGTTTCGTAGTTTGTCATAGCGATCTTGAATGACTTGCAGGAATATATAAGACCGCCAATTGTCACTTATATTTAAATTGTTTCTATTTGTAAATTGTTTCGTAGTTTGTCATAGCGATCTGGAATGACTTGCAGGAATATATAAGACCGCCAATTGTCACTTATATTTAAATTGTTTCTATTTGTAAATTGTTTCGTAGTTTGTCATAGCGATCTGGAATGACTTGCAGGAATATATAAGACCGCCAATTGTCACTTATATTTAAATTGTTTCTATTTGTAAATTGTTTCGTAGTTTGTCATAGCGATCTGGAATGACTTGCAAGAATATATAAGACCGCCAATTGTCACTTATATTTAAATTGTTTCTATTTGTAAATTGTTTCGTAGTTTGTCATAGCGATCTGGAATGACTTGCAGGAATATATAAGACCGCCAATTGTCACTGATATTTAAATTGTTTCTATTTGTAAATTGTTTCGTAGTTTGTCATAGCGATCTGGAATGACTTGCAGGAATATATAAGACCGCCAATTGTCACTTATATTTAAATTGTTTCTATTTGTAAATTGTTTCGTAGTTTGTCATAGCGATCTGGAATGACTTGCAAGAATATATAAGACCGCCAATTGTCACTTATATTTAAATTGTTTCTATTTGTAAATTGTTTCGTAGTTTGTCATAGCGATCTGGAATGACTTGCAGGAATATATAAGACCGCCAATTGTCACTGATATTTAAATTGTTTCTATTTGTAAATTGTTTCGTAGTTTGTCATAGCGATCTGGAATGACTTGCAAGAATATATAAGACCGCCAATTGTCACTTATATTTAAATTGTTTCTATTTGTAAATTGTTTCGTAGTTTTATGTGTGCAATAAAAGTATTATCTATCTTTCTATCTATCGTCAAGTAGACTCGCCCTGCAGCACACATACATATGTACGTCTACTGCTGAACATTGAGTCACCTAAACTAGGGGCGTTTTGCCATAATCACCACGCTTGGCAGGGAGATTACTGATCGCAGTGAAGGTATTGAATAATTCACCAATGGAAGCTTCAATGCTTCAATGGAAGCTGCTACCTTTTCTCAGGAGGTTTGCTTAGTCGTATATACATACCTACGGACTGAGTAGGTGGGGTCGATTTGAAGGCCGCGCGCCGCGACCTCCATGGCCAGATCGACTGACTTCCTATAAGAGGACAGCGGAGAGAAACGGAATAAGCTTTTGGCCAGGAGTAGGTTAGAGGCAGACCGCCGCAGTCATAGGTTTTTTTCTTTGGCTGCCTTTTGGTGGATATTGCAATCGGCTTTTGAAAGCTTCTAAATAAACTTTAGGCAAAACCCTCTCCCGCTCCGATAAAGCTCTCTTTATGTTACATTTTCCTTATAATTAAACTGAAATACCTTCCTCTATTGGCAGGGATCAAATTATTGGATCCAAATGAGTTTGGTAAATGATTGCGTACCTTCTGAGAATTTAAGCTATGTTGTAGGAATAAGTAGAAGGGACGTACTGCCTCGGGGTTTTGTTGATGTTTAAACTTTCAAAAGGTGTTAGGTAAACTTTATACTTAGTTTTCATACAAGTTTGAGTAAATATTCTTTATTACTGTTAATATTGTTATTGACCGAGCGAGCGAAGCGTCTTTCTTCAAGTCTGGCAAAATTTGCTTTTCTGTCAGTTTTACAGGTCGTATTTTACAACCGATCAGGACGAAACTTGGTATATAGATTTTACGACTTTTTAGATATTTTTGTCGTCGGAGATTTTTGATTAAAGGGGCACTTCCTCCAAAAAGATGAAAAGAGGAATGAATATCTCCGGTTTATGTGATCCGATTTCGGATCAAAAAGCATTTCCGCTTTCATTGATGGGAGTGAGCGAAGCGAACGAAGATCTCTGCAGCTTGGGTGATTTGGCTGTATGGTGAAATAGTCACTTCCAGCATAACTGTCGAACCGTTGATCCGATTTGCGTGAAATTTGATAAGTGTACAAATTAGATACGTATGTATGTATGCTAGTAACTTAGTGAGGTCAAATCCGTCGAGGGGTTATTGAGACAAAGGGGTCCAAAGTGGGGTAAAATCAATCAATTAAATCAGGTTAGGTTTCATAAGAAAGCTATACTTGAGTTCATTTCAAAAATGTTATTTTTTTGCGTGTATAGTTTTTTAAATAAGAACGAACTAGAGGTCTCATTAGGAAGATATTCTATGATAATCGTAGGTCTATCTAAATGAATGCACCGAGGATGCACTGAAGTGCATTGCATTTTTTTTGTTTGATAATACGATAAATGTACCGAGTATGCAAAGAATTGCTTTGCATTTGTCTTTTATTTTAAATACGAATTCGTTTAAGTACCGCATTCTACAATAAACCTCTCATTTGTCTTCTTTTGTAATGAAGTGGACTTGACTGCTCTGGACTAGGGTAGACTAGACTTCAAAAACTCTCCCGACGATATTGTTAGGGGCTAACTATTGGTTTAAATAACTTAAGTGTTAGGAATATTAATTGTTGCTAAAAGTTTATCGCGAGGTTTGCTGATCGCAGAACTACTAGTTATTAACCACCCAATTTTATATTTGTAATACTGATAGGCAACGTAAATGCTAACGTGGATCAAATTGGTTAGAGGACTGCCAGAATAGGCAGGTTACAGGTTCTATTCCCGTCTATAACAAAACAGCTGATGAGAACTTTCTCAGGACACTTTCAAGATAGGTACTTTACAAGCTGTATTTTTATCATACCTACTTCCTGACTCAGAAGTTTAGAGTTCTGAGTTCGTTGCGGGTTCGATTCTCGCCGTGGGACACATTTTTGTATGATCTCCAGGGAACTTATTCTGGGTTTGGGTGTATTACGCATATCAGCATATACGCATATTACGCATATAAGTATTACGCATATCAGCTGATCCATGTCTATGATCTGACCCATACATAACACATGCTTGGATTACTTTGGGCAAGTAATCCGTAAGTATTTTGAATAATGCAGGGCAGTTCCTGCATTATTAATTTATGTAAGTAGCAGTAAGAGAAAATTAATAACACTTTATTTCTTATTTGATAATGATTTGTAGTTTAAAATTTTACCTGTCTAAGTGCTTACTTTGTAAACCGAATGAAATAAAGTTATTGTTTCTGATCTCTTTCTTACGAACTACTCTTCGTTACGAACTTATGACACATTCACGACCGACGACCGATGTGGCGCAGCGGGCGAAGGTCTGCCTGCGACGCGGAAGGTTGCGGGTTCGATTCCCGCCCGAAACAAATATTGTGCGCTCCACAGAAATTTGTTCCGGAGGTCTGGGTGTTTACTATATATAATCAAAAAAATATCTATCTATGTAATATATTGTATTATGTGTATCAGTCATCTAGTACCCATTACACAAGTTCTGCTTAGCTTGGGGCTAGATCATGCTGTGTGGATTGTCCGGCATTATTTATTTATTTACTATTCAAGAGGTGGGTTCCCATTGATTATCACCACATCCGGTCACAGTGTAATCCGTTGGGATTTTTTTCCCATCGAGTTACAGTGTTAGACTAGTGTTACAGGTTGGGAACTGATACTTGCACACTTAGGTACCTAAATATTTTTTAAAGAAATGTATGTAAGTAGACATGTACAAATAGGTACCCTTCACTCTCAAACTGCCATTTAAACTGTTTCAATGTAAACCACATCTTTGTTGCAGGTAAGGAGCCAACTTCCGCTATCTAGGCGAGTTCGGTAAGTGCTCTTAACGTGAACACAAGTGAAGGCGATCCTGAATGTCACTTGTACTGGACATGTACCCACCAGTTGCTGGTATACATTGTTCTAGATCCCAAGTTATTTTATGTAAACAAAGACATATTAAAGAAAACATAACAAACACACATTTGTGAATTTAAGAGTCTATTATACTAGGCTTAACTAGGCTAAAACAGATTTATTGATAACATAATAAGTTACAGATAATATTTACACTTATATCAATTTCCTAAAAATCAAAGCCGTCACCAGAAGGTAGAGTGCCCAGAATGCCTGCACGTTGAATGGCAATGCTAATTCGTTGACTGAAAAAGAAGCCAGCATTCCGATCACCTGTGGACTATATGAGAAGTTTTGTAAGATCTTTATATATTGTAAAACTAGGCTTATGTCTAGTAGAAAATAAACTTAACATTTCATTAAAGAATGGTCCCAAAGCGTTATCATTGGATGCACTCTGTAATGTATGTTCTTATGTGTAAATAAATAATTTAAGTTTGTGAATGAAAACAATAAGAAAATTGCGAAGTAATCACCTAAAACAAAAACACAAACTGCAATAAAGCATAATTGTACACGCGCAGCCAAAAAGGTTTAAAGTCGAGTTCGAAAATGGATGAGATACGAATGAAATTATGAATTTAAGCTTTCTAAAACAAAAGACAATTCGCTTTCGGAACAAATTGCAGAACAATTTGCTGCGATGATAAAACCTAAATTACTTACCAAATATTGGTAGAAAATATTTTACGACACTGGTTTTGTTTACAAAACGATACTTTAGTTTTATTTACAAAAAAAAAACTGGGATCCTACAACCGAGTACGATTCTGTGTGGCCTTGAGCCCACTGCGCGTATAGACATTGTAAACAAGGCCGTGGTGGTGAAAAAGGGGACTTTAAGAATGATAGATTATGAGGCCACTTTTCACAAGATCGTAGAGTAACATTATATTTTATTTTATTACTAGGTATGCCTATTTCTACGTTAATATTATAAAGATAATATTAGAGACGGTAATTGTAAGTTTCGTAAAATAAGCAATATCCAAAACTACATATGTATTTATTGGCTCTGATTCTGAAAATTCTTTCGCTATTATTATGATACATTTTATGTAGATGACACATGAAAGCTGAGTTCAATAATCCACCCAAGTACCCCAATAAATTTTTTGATGGATCGATAAAAAAAAACAAAAAGTCAACATGAAGCGGTCAACCATCCAAGTACCATCCGGCGCGGTCAGCGCCGAACGTTGCGTCCTCGGTGATCGGTGTTCAACGTGGTATGGACGTTGGCACCTTATTTTTTTTTTAGATATTGTTATTCAAAATTTCTAGTTAATAGCTTCGGTAGTTGCTGAGATATTCAAGATCGAAAAAAGGACAGACAGCGAGACCATAAGGGTTTCGTAACCGAACGAAACCCTAAAACATGCGTAAGAAATGACTGATCTATGATTATCTAAGCACTAGGATAAGACTCGAAACTGCTTGAGTAGGTATAAATAACCCATAAACCGCAACCACTATTACCTATTATAACAGTGGTTGGTCCATTGGTTGGTCGCATCTATAATCCTATAGTACCTGGATGCCCGAGCTTTGCTCGGTATTTTTTTTTTATATATTTATTATTATATTTTTTTTATTTATTTATTATTATAATTATTCGCCTATAGATGTCAGGAAGAGTCATATTAAAAAAGAAGTAAGTTTATGTTTAAGTTGATTATCGATAAAACACGAATAAAATGACATTTTCTAAAAATGATTCCTACCTAGATAGCGATTTATCGACCCCGAAACCACCTATATACCTAATTTCATGAAAATCGTTGGAGCCGATTCCGAGATTCCAATTATATATATATATATATATATACATATATATATATATATAATTGGAATCTACATATATATATATATATATATATACAAGAATTGCTCATTTAAAGATATAAGATAATATCCGATGCGACCTCTTTTCAAGGTTCCCAAAGCATGCAAGTTAGTAAACATTCTGTATTATAATCTACGAGCAATCAGAAAGGGACTTTGTCAAAGTAAATATAAGTCACATTTTCATACAATTCCCACGTTGTCAAAATGGGAAGGAACCTTCTTAAATTAAAGTCCGTACGCTTTTTTCGTTTCAGTGCCAAATCGTTACATACCATTTGATTACGCGCGCATTATAATAATTATAATGCGCGTGTAATCAAATGGAATGGAATTTTAATAAGGTGGACAGTAATTATTTACCTTATTAAAATTTATTTCATAAACAAGTCATTCGTTGTTCGTTTGTATATCTCAATTGCCGTAAAGTTGCTGATAATGTTGCCATATCGATAAATATTAATTGAAAAGGTCGTTAAAAGTATTTATTTACATAAGTTAATAAAAACTCTGTTTAAACAGAGTTAGGTCAATCAATTTTTTCAGAAATTCTCAAGAAAGGAAAGATTTGATTGTTTGTTTGTTTTTTGTTTGTTTGGCCGGAATAGGCTCCGAACTACTGGACCGATTGGAAAAATTCTTTAACCGTTGGGAAGCTACACTATCCCCGGGTGATATAGGCTATATAATATTTTAAAAAAATTAGGTATCCCTACTAAAACTCCAATAATGTAACCCAAGGTGTAAAAAAATGGCCTTCCAAGTAGCTCGATAGATGGCATAGAACATAGAATGGCCACTGGCAGTAGGAAGGAGGATGAATTACTTTTCGAGTGAATTTATGACCAACTCCTTGAAACTCAAACCTTCTTAGATATAAGAAGTAATTTTGTTCGTCCATGGTCCTTGCGAACTTCATGAACTTGATCTTTCAGGTTTTGTTTTTGACATATTGTCAATCGAGCTATTTGGAACTAATCGTCTATACTAATATTATAAAGAGGAAAGATTTGATTGTTTGTTTGTTTGTTTGTTTGCCCGACACGCCCCGGATTCGCACGGGTATATCTTTTGCATTTTCTAAATTGCACCCGTGCAAAGCCGGGGAGGATTGCTAGTGATTGTATAATGTAAATGTAATGTAATTTGCCATGCTTTGTGTTATTTTGACAGTTAGTAATGAAAGTTTCGCATTTGAAAACTGTCAAAAATGCATCCACTCCGATTACTGCGGTTAACCGCAGAAATTTTCTCAGAAGGATTTTTCGTCAACAAAAAAGAAAACTAAGCATATAGTTTGGCTTCGTCAGGCATGCTCCCTCATACTAATCTAAGCAGTCTGTAACACTAAAGCGGGATACAAGACTGAACATAAAACCGTCTTAGATTGCTATTCTAAAATCCAATTTAATAGTAAACCCACAGAAAGACATAAAATCAGTAATAGTGCATAAATCTAAAATATTACTTCCTACAGGTACAGGTATGCCCTAAGACTTAAGGCCTGATCGTTAAATCTCTCGGAGTGCACTCGACGGTACCTTAACTCCTCGTCTGTAGTGTGGCCATGCTTCTACACAATGCAGGTTCTTTTATTTGTGTTTCAAGTAGCACTCGTACATATTGGTATTGGCATTCAAGGACGGAATATGGACTGTG